>MU260873.1:85000-120000 GCA_020310875.1 Ceratopteris richardii | reverse complement strand
CTCCCTCCATCTACCTCCTTCTACCTACTTCTCCCTCCTTCTTTGTAGCTATTCATGGCTTCTCATCACCCTCAATCCATCCATTGGGCTATCGTCTAGTCATCTTCTCAGTTGGTCGGCATCCCTATCGCTTTATCCATACCATTTTTGCAGTGCTCGTACAATTCTCAAGCACCCCTCAAATTCTTTTATCAATCCCCTCTCAATCTCCCTCCATCATCAGCTCATGTTTTGCTCAAGGGCTACCTTTCTTAGCATACATATCCTCTTATTATTTGCATCCTCACAATCTTTAGTGTAATCCATAATTCGTGTAGTGTATTTGGGTGACTTCATTCCGAAATAGGTGAATTCTCTCTACGCATGTGATCTCGTCTTATTCAAGCCCTATTCAATGAATTTTGACAACCATAGTGCACACTCTCATCTGAAGTGCTCTAGAAGTCAGATGGACTACTTTTGACGCGAGCAAACATAACAATTTGGGTTTCAGAACAGGGGAAGAAGAAGCTTCCAAATTCAAGATAGATTTAAGTGATGATTCATGGTATCTATTCTCAAATGCATACTTTTCTCAAAGATGAAAAGATAGTAGTGGTACACAACCTCTAGAATAATTTTTTTTGTATAAGGAAAATACCACCATTGGAAGGACTTGGAAAATTGCCACTCACCCTACTTTTGTTGACATCGAAATTGCCCAACTTTTGTGGACACCAAACTCACCCAATTTTCTTGGATACCAAACTCACCCAATTTTCTTAGACACCAAGCTCACCCAATTTTCTTGGACACGTGACTTGCCCAATTTTCTTGGACACCTGACTCGCCCAGCTTTTGAAGAAATTGGAGTCGCCCAAATTTTTTGGACACCAGCTCTTGCCCAACCTTCTTGGGTGCCAAGGGTGACAAGATGGTCAAGCAAGCAGCTGGTAGAGGTAGACAAGGTGACTAGTGATAGGTGATGTAGATCACTAATCAACTTGGGCCACTACTAAGTGACAAAGTTGAGTATTTGGCATCTGGCATACGTAACTACCCATAGTGCCTTAAATCCTCTTTTACCCTTGTAACAGATCCCTCTTGTAATATCTTACACCTTGCTTATAAAAAGAGAGTTCTTCAAGAAGAAACATCATGATACACCATACACACTCTATAATCCAAGATCCCAAGAGAGACACGGGAAGGCACATAGAGAATAAGACACTCTCTTCCCAGATAGGGGTTTGCAGAAGCATTGAGACTTCTAGTAGGTAAGACATCTTAGAGAGACTTATCTTCTTACTCTTCCCTTGTAGCCAAGAAGTCCCTGCTAGTTGGTGCTAGCCAAAGGGTACCTTGGAGGGTAAGGAGAAGAGTAGAGTATGTAACTTTTCTGTAATAAGACTATCTCTACTAACTGTTTCCAAATGTCCTTCTTCGGTTGTATTTTCTATTTGTGAATTGAAACATGATTGACATTCATACTTTAGGAGTAGTGAAATTTGCATTCCTTGCACTGCACCCACTCACAATTTCACCATCCACATATGCACACAACTAAAAAAAGTATGGAGGTTAAAAGAATACTAGAAACAACATGATAATGAAATACATGGAGATGATTTAGAAGAGGTGAAGTGAGGCGCTCCTTATGTGGAGTAGAGGGCAAAGTACCTCCTGTGTGGGATGAATGGAACTTGCATGAGATTGTATGAGATCTTGTGAGAACGTCCTTGCATGTGGGATAAAGTGGATGCTGTGAATTCGAAAGGGTAGAGCATGGATATCGCAACAAGAATAACTTAGATGAGTTATTTGCTCTTATAGCCACTACAAGTGTGGGTGCAACCATGGCATGAGAAATTTGGCCATATTGGATACCCTATACTAAAGAAGATGCTTTGAATAGCTATGGTTGCACACTTACAATCAATTACAAACATGAAGGAACCATGTGAAGCTTGCATGATGGGTGTAGAACCCTCGAAGTCACTTTGCACAAAATTGCAAGATGAATGCAACTCGTACTTGGGTGGGGAATTTTGGGTAGCTATCAAGGTTGCAGTCTTCAACAAGTTTAGTGCCCAAAGTATTTGGTGTCCTTCAGCGATCCCATCGTCCAAGTGATTGTGGACTTTTACTGTGTTCCCCAATGTTCAACACTCCAACATTTTGGTGGTCATTTCGATGTAGTCTGATCTTCCATCTTTGTTCTTTTGCTTTTTTAATCTTTGGTGGTCACAACTCAATCCCAATACGCTTGGTGACATCCACCATCTTAACTGAATCCATCCTTCATGCCCTTAACCATCCTTTTCTTGCCTATAACACCTTTGGCAGGATGTGTCAGTCTCCATATATATTTCCACATCTTACCTATGCAAAAGATTAGTCTTTGTAGTGGAACTTTGAGTAATGATGGTACAAATTGGAGGTGCAAAAGAGGTAGAGTCTTGAAGGGTTTTGGCAAACCATCAATCTTTCATTTCATATAAGGAGCCAAATGAGAAGTTGCACCCCATGAAGAAGGAATCAAGACAATCGAGTAGTCAATAGAAGCATAGAGATATTAATCCCATAATTGATTGATCGGTCAAAAGAAAAGATTGGGGGAATAGATTTAGAACCATCATGCATCGCATAGTGCGGATCCTTTAGGGAGACATAGGAATGCAAAGGAAGATAGAGAGAGTGAAGGATATCAACATGCAAGATAGTTATGGGAATCATCATAAGAACCTTGTGTCTATAGTAGAGGAAGATAAAAGAAGTCAAGTGTGGCATTCTATGGGCAAGAACACATTGGTTTAGAACATGCGTGCATAGAGTAGAGGATGTTCAAAGAGAAAAAGGAGAGGAAAGGGTTGGGGAAAGAAAGGAGAGTTGCCAAGTGGAGGTAAATGCATTTGAAGAATTGTAAAAGTGTAATCATGGAGAAGTTGAAGGTGTGGGGACCAACAAGAATGGTGATGCTATAAAAGATTGGCAAAAGAGGTGATTGTTGAGGCAAGGCAAAGGTTATGTGTGCATCAACAACACTTACTTTGAGCCCTTCCTACCAAAATAACATTCTAACCATGTAGCTAATTATTATATTAGTCCCTCTACAAGAGTTTCATGGAGAAGTTCCTAGGGCAATTAGAGGCGATAGTGCTCTGATTGTTGTTTTGAGTATTATTCATTTTATTTTGAGTTAGAAGTTCACCATTTTATTTTATCTCTTTGCAAAAGTCTGATGTTGCAACTATTTTGGTAGTTATTATTGTCTTCTAAGTAATTCTACATTCATTCATTCACTAGGCTACATGCGACACTACATCACACAATTTTTCACTCCATTTGAATGTTAGCTTATAAACCTTCTGATTGTTGTCTTTAAGTTTTGTGAACAAGATTCAGAGATGGCCTTAAGAGACCTTGCATCTCTTTTTTCCCACATCAACATCAACTTCCCAATCTTTCAAGGAGTATCAACTAAAAACCCAAACAACCATGTGAAATTCTTTTGAGCATTATGTAAAAGTCACGGTGTGAAAGGCCAAATTGATGCATTCATGGCTTTGTTCTTGACAACATTGTATGGACTAGCTGATAAATTGTTTAGCCAATTCGAAGAAGAAAACTTTGTGACATGGAAGGCCATGAAAGAAGATTTCTCCACAATGTTCATACCGGGGAACTCCACTGTTAGATTGCCATCGGTACACCCAATTTTGTAATTATCTGAATACTATATTTTGTGACATAGTGTCCTTAGAATTTCCTAGGAATATCAACTACTAGGAAGCACATTATGTAATGGATTTGGGAAGTTAAAGAGACTAGTTCAGAGACTGAGAGAGAGAACCCATACATAAGAAGAGAGATGTCAAGAGACAGAACCTAGTCTTTGTAATATGGTTGTAATATGTTCTATTCTGTAATGAGGATTGCCTTCTTGTTCTATTCATTGTGTATTTTATTTCGGAATTTTGTGTACTTTGAGCCTTTCTTTTCGGTAGTGTTTGTGTAATCTCTATAGTTAGGGAATAGAAATGCACTAGACTCATTCCAGTAAACCCAATTCCCTGAACCCTCTTTTGTTGTGGAAGATAAAGCCAGTAAACATTTGGTGACCACGATGGGATGGGGTATCATTAACAATGTTTGGTGAGGTGAAGTGATGAGCAGTGCACTAAGGAGATGAACAAATGTATTCCTTGCAATGGAGAGAGATTGTGCCAACACAATCAGGTAAGTGGCTTTCAAAATACTAAGAATACCAGGCAATGTCAGGAGCAGTGAATCATCTACTTCATAATATACAGATATTCTTGGAGATGGGAATTTTGGAAGTGACGTGTGTCCGAACAAATATGTGTCTTGGTGGAAAAAGGGGTATTACCATATTGCTGACATAATTGTTGGAGGTGTAGGCTGCTTTTGAAGAAGCAAAGTTGCAAGCACATGATGTAGAAGGACAGTAAGCCAAGGAGGAATCAGACAGGGACACAAAGAGAAGACCTTGGGATTTAGGTGTGGCACTCGGCCTCTTGGATTTTGTTTGGATAGAGCAACTAGGGGAAAGTAGACAGTATTGTGAAGGCAAGTCGGTGTCATATTTGAGATAGAGTCCCATGATGGAATATATGAATTCTCATGGATACTTGCTCACAAAGAGTAGAAGTGTTGGCAAGTTTCGATTTGCTTGGTGGCCCCAATGCACCAAGATAGTGGAATGTAGTTTAATCAGCTTAGCGATAGAATTGATGATGAGCGTGATGTACATGTTTGTCTTTTTGATACACAATATGATTTGTTGGAGGGAAATCCAGACAATGCTAGGAAATGTCAAGTGTTTTAGGCTATCCTTGGAGGAGAAGCCATTCACCAGTGAACCAAATTTTCCCCAAAGCACTTTGCTACATATGATGCTTTGGAAACAACATTCCTAAGATGATTTCAGAAAGCCGAAACTACACGTAAGTTTTTTATCACTTTGTAGTATATGGTGCAACATCCGACTCAAACGGTCGTGGAATATGCTTTCTTGTTCCAAAGTACCCTGTGATAGATTCTAGAAGCAAAGCACCCTCCAAACAATGTGATACGTGAATGGTTTATGGATACGATTAATTCTTTACTAAAAGAAAAAATGTATTTTTGCATTAGATGGTACTATACCTTTGGATCAAATTATAGATGCTATAGAGCAATTCGAACAGAATTTAAAGGATGAAAATCCTATATGGAAATGTTCTCTAGAAGCCATACATATGGTAAACTCAATTACTTTGGTAGTGATTGATTTGTATAGCCAATTATATTGTACAGAATTTAGGAATCAAGGACATGTAGTGGCCAATTGTGGCTTAAATCAAGTTTACTGTGCAATTTGTAAGCTTATGAATCATAGTACGGATGAATGTAGATACAATGCTAGAAATCAAGTAGTAACAACTAGTCATATTCAACAAGGACCCCAATATAGTTGTCAATGGTATTCATCACCCTCTGTACATAATGTTCAATTGAATGATTTAGGCAATCCCCGAAATATGCAAGAACCAGGTTTTTCAGGTACTAGGGATCAAACTCAGACAAATTATCATGGATTTGGGCAAGGACATAGACCCTTCAATCGATATCGTAGGGACGAAGGGGAATATCAAAATGAAGATAAAGGGCCACAATGTCGGTTTTGTTTGGAATTTAGCCATATTCATGTTGACTTTCCCAATGCTCAAAACTATGATAGGAGAAAGCAAGAAGCCAAACTTAATGCTCCATTGACTAATATGGTAACCTTAACCTTTGAAGATCTAGTAGCTTTGATAGTTACTCGATCCAAAAAAATTCCATACGAGCACTAATTCCATGTTAGCTCTGGATGTTACTACACATCACCAGATTTATTATCAGTAGTCAGATGGGATAAGCAAGCTCCAGTCGAATTCTCAGCAAGTAGGATCGGATTGAACAGAATAACTAGGTAATGGAAGGAATGAGTAAAGGTACCCTAGCGATGCAAATTCCCGCACCTTCCAATACTCCTATCCCGGATCATGCACAAATCAGTAAATCCTCAAAATCCAATATCTTGGAGGGTAGTAAGAGTGTAGTAGATCCTTGGTAGATACTTTGTAAATCTACGATACAGTTACCTCTTGGGGATTTGTAAGAACTAGTCCCTGCATTTTGGGATACTTTACTGAACGAAGCACAAAAATGGAGCCAAAATGATGTTAAAGATGATCCAGCATAACTTAATATGATGGAAAAAACCTACGACAAATTGGTCGATTATGTAGTACCTCTAATTTTGGTATGATATAAAAGCAAGAAAATTTCTAGAGTATTGATTGATGGCAGATCCAAAGTCAATATTGCTACAGGGCATATTTGTAGACAACTAGGATGGACCGATATACAACTAGCACCATTCTATATACATATGGAAGATCAATCACATGTCCTGCCTATTGGTCTTATCAAGGATATATCCATCAAGATACAACATGTTCTGTTTAAAGTAACTTTTGTGGTAATTGAGTTAATTGGTAAGAGTAATGATTACAATCTTTTGCTTGGACGACCATGACTAAAACAAGCAAAAGTTTAGCAAGATTGGGATCCAAAATGATCACTTTTAAGAAAGGTCACAATAAATATTCTATCCCTCTAGAAGATAAACAACATAATCTGAAGGCTCAATTGCCCTCAACTACAAAAACACCACACATGATGGCTGCTAAGAGGAAGATGAAGAGCTCCAATCCCTAGAACCTAACCAAGATTTGTGGCCATAGGCCTGATTGATTTACCTGAAATATTGTCACAATTCTAGCAAAATCCTATTGCAATTGCCATACACCCTAAATCTGAGCTTTTCAAGTCTGAAGAGGAGACATCATGGCTTTCTAAGTAATATCTTTTTACTCAAACCAATGTACACATTCAAGAAGATCAAATCGAGCATGTAAACTTAGGGTCTGATAGTATCCCTCAAAAAGTAAAAATAGGTGCTAGGTTGCTTAAAGGATTCTGAAAGGAATAACTTATGCTCTTGTCTGAATTTGAGGATGTGTTTGCTTAGAATTACTTTGATATGCATGGATTGGATCCTAGATTCTATCAATATAAAATTGTGTTAAAACAAGATGCTTCTCCAGTAATTCAACAGTAGTATCGCATGAATCGAAATTTTGCTAAACATGTCAAGGAAGAGTTGGATAGACTACTAAGGGTGGGATTTATTGTACCTATTGAATATCCAAAGTGGGTATATCCTATTGTAATAGTGCCTAAGAAGAATAACTAGTTATGAATTTTTGTAGATGATTGTAAGTTGAATGCAGCAACAATTCTAGATCCATTCATGCTACCATTTTTAGACATAATGCTTGATGAATTCGATGGCAGAGAAATGTATTCATTTTTAGATGGATTTATTGGATACAATCAGGTCAGAATGTTAGAGTATGATATACCAAAAATAGTTTTTATTATTAAGTGGGAGTATTTGCATGTACAGTAATGTGGTTTGGGTTATGGAATGCTCCTAGTATGTTTCAATGGTGTATGTAACAAATTTTTGCCTTGTATTTGACCAGTTTCATGTGGTTATTTTTGGATGATTTTTCAATATCTAGACAACACTTGATTATTTGCAACATTTAACGTTATGCTTTACTAAGTGCAGAGAAGTACATTTGATTCTTAACCCAGCTCAGTCACTTTTCAAAGTAAGATATGGCAAATTACTTAGACATGTAATCTCTAGTATTAAAATTTTGATAGATCCGGATAAAGTTAAAGTCATATTGGAAGCACTCCTGCCACATTCTCCTAAGGAGGTATTATAGTTTTTGGGCCAAATTCTTTGGCATGGTAGATACTTACATTGTTTAGCTCATATTTTGATGCCCTTAAATGCTCTTGCTCATGTGGAACCCATATCTTTCAAATGGACTTTAGAATGTGATCTAGCTTTTCAGAGATTAAAAAAATTACTCACACAAGCACCCATACTTCAAGCTCCGGATCCATCTCAATCTTTCCATGTCTCTGTTGATGCTTCAGATATTGCTATTGGTTTGGTCTTAATGCAAAAGGTAGACCATTCTTGTTTAGACCTATCTATTATGCTATTAGACACCTTTTTGCAGTTGAATGCAACTATTCAGTTATGGAATGGGAATGTTTAATACTTACTTATTCTATTAAGAAATTTTGATATTATTTTTGGGTTATTCCTTTACTTTCTATATGGACCACTCCGCTCTACTTTATTTAGTGAAACAACAAAATCTAGTTGGAAGATTGGCTAGATGGGTTTTATTATTATAAGAATATGATTATGATGTAGTCCATTGACCAGGTTCTTTGCATATGATTGTATATTTATTATCATGATTGGATAACAGTGAAGCTTTGGATGGGATTGATGATTCTTTTCTCGATGCAGATCTATTCTATGTCATAGGTAATACTCAACCAGGCTTAGAAACCCCTAGTTGGTACGATGAAATGATGACTTTTCTTGCAACTGATGTTCCTCTGAATTTATGATCTACAGCCAAGAAAAAACTAGCTTTATGAAGATGACAATTTTCTATTATTTTAGATCATCTTTATTACAGGGATCTTACATGAGTTTGGCTTCAATGTGTGCCACCTCATGAGGTCACAACTATCATTATGGAAGCTGCATAATTTTCATTGGTCACCATGGAACACATTTAATAGTGAAGAAGATTTGTCAAAGTGGTCAATGTTGGCCAATCATTCATAAGGATGTTCAAGATCATGTACAACTCTATGATCCTTGTCAACGCATGGGTGGACCTTGGGATATACATCATTTTCCTCTACAACCCATTCTTCCTTCAGAACCTTTTCAGAAATGGGGGTTGGATTCATTCGTTCTATTTGTCCTTCAGCCAGTTCAAGTAAAAATTTCATCTTAACATGCATTGATTATTGTAACAGATGGGTGGAAGCTTGGAGCTTGAGACATTCAACCAGAGGAAGTGTCACTATAGTTTTAATCACTGAATTATTTCCTCATTTTAGACTCCCACTAGAATTAATTTTAGATTATGGCACTTATTTTTTGAATCAGCTCATTAAGTCCATCATTGGGTATTTTCATATTGAACATAATTTTAGTTCCCCATATTATCCTCAAGAAAATGGTTTGTCATAAAGTACTGAGAAAGTTTTACTTACAATGCTTCAAAAATTTCTTCTTGAATATTCAACTAAGTGGGAACATTATTTACCACTTATGAGCTTACCGTACTTCTTATAAAGTTTCAACTAGATTTACACCTTTCAAGTTAGTTTACGCTATGGAAGCCATGGCATCCATGGAATTTACGATGCCTAGTCTACATATTGTGGTGTGAAATTGCCTATTATCAGAAGAGTTTCTCATATTTTGGATGGATACTTTATGAAAATTGGGGGAACATAGATATTATTTTGCTTATGCAAGAAGTTCGACATCAACAACAATGTTGGCATGATTTCCATTTGCGGGCACTTGTTTTTTTGGATAGGAGATTTTGGTATTATTTTTCAATTCTAAAGTGAAAGTACAAGCAAGAAAATTCAAACTTTGGTGGACAGGTCCATTTCGGATTCATGCAAACATTGGTCCAACTACTTTTTGGTTAGCAATGTTGGCTGGATAGATTTTTCAGACTCTAGTCAATGGGTCCAAGCTTCAACCGCACCACATGTAGTGTAGTAGTACTCATTGTATTATAGTGTATATAATTTTCTTCTTTAATAAGAGTTATCATGATGCAATCGAATAAAGATTTGCTCACAAATTTTCATGATTAGATGTGCATCAATGAAGGCAACTCGGGACAAAACTAGGTGGATTTATAATCATTTGACATGAGGATTCAATATTCAATGCCATGCATGCTATTCAAGCACATGCACTTTATTCAAGCATATGCAGATTTGCAATGACCTTGACAATTATCTACTTAAATTGATGGGCAAACCAACTCCTTATTTTTACTTATTACTTTTTACTGCATCATGCTTGTGTGTTGCACTTTCCTGCAACCTGATGGGAATAATGCTTCCTAATACACTTAAGCTAACCGACATGAGTCCTCTAGAGATTCCTGAACATTTGTGGAAATCTCAAAACTATCACTCTCATAACATATAACATCATCAAAATGACCTAATTCCATATAATATATCATATATGGAGTAAGAATATGAAAAACAAATGTAAGGTTCCAAGCTTATAGGCTTGACCATACCAAAATGGAGATAATAAATCATAGAATCCTCTAAATATATAATAAAGTCCCATAAAAAGTGACTCCAAACCCATATATTCCTAAGATAATAGACTTACCCTCATGTCTCTCAGGGTAATCCTATCCTTGAGTATAGTCACAAGTGATAGTTTTTACCTAAACCATCATGTTTCCTGTACGGATCCATCATCTAGCTCACATATAAGAATTCCTTGGTAGTAAAATGAATTCTATACATTCCACTAACCAGGAAGTCTTTTGTTTGTCATCCATTACCTTTGGAATAAGCTCTCTTCGAAGAGCATATATACGCACTATGCAAACTCTATTATTTTCTCTTCCCTCGAGTTTCCCATATGAATGCAAGAATCATTCCTTTTGAGATTCAGATGATCCCTAAGTACCCATTCTCCTAGTTGATGTTCAGTCATCATCCTCATGATGAAACACCAACTAAGAGTTTGGTAACACAATGGTTAGATCTATCCCTATCTCCTAAAAACTCTAAAGAAAAGATTCATTACTCTATTCCCAATCTCACTTATGTGAGTAACTAGATCATCTCATCTAGTCAAGGAACATTACTAGAAATAACATAATTACTTCGCTCTAGAGTCTCCATATGAGACTCAATCTAACCACCATGATTAATTGATCTCCCTATTTCCTTTGATAGAAGAGTGCCACTCCTATCTAGACAATCTAAAAATGAGAAAGTGAAACTCTCTCTCTCTCTCTCTCATCTCATCTAAGAAAAAGAGCTCTAGTAGTGGAATCTATTTGACTTTCCTTTCCCTTTGAAAAAGATTCTATTGAATCCAAATACTCTACTGATCCAAAATTGAGAACATGCACATAAGTTCTCCATCATTTGAAGGGGATGAAACCTGCAAAGGCTGAGAAGTTGCCTCTTTAGGACCAGCACTAGACTGTCCACCTGTAAAAAGAGGCATCAAAGTATCATACATGTTTTTGGAGCTAACAGATGTCTCCTTAGTACATGAAAGCAATGGCTGAATAGCATCTTCCACAAATACAACATCACGGCTAACCAGAATGCGTTTAGTCTGATACAGACGATAGCCTTTACTTTCAGAACTGTACCCTACAAAAATACATTTTACTGCCTTATCACTAATTTTCTGCGATGTTGTTCAGGCTCTAGTGCATATGCCAAACAACCAAAAACACATAGATGAGCAACAGATGGCTTGCATTCATGCCAAGCCTCATATGGAGTGATAGATTGCAGCACTTTAGTGGGACACTTGTTCAGTACATAGGCTGCACACATGACAGCCTCAAGCTAGAAACTATGTGGTAAAGCCTGACTCTTGACCATGCACCTCGCCATCTCCATGAGTGACCTGTTCTTTCGTTCAGCAACTCCATTCTGTTGAGGTGTATATGGCACTGTACACTGGTGTTTTATCCCACCTTCAGCCAGAAATGCATTAAATTCAGAAGACATATATTCCCCCCCTCGATCAGAACGGAGGGTGCCCATTTTACATGCTGACAGATTTTCAGCCAAAACCAAAAACTGTTTAAAGAACATGAACACTTCGGACTTTGCTTTGAGTGGATATAACCATGCATGCCTAGAAAAATCATCAATGAAAGTCACGAAGTAAAGGTAATTTCCAAAAGAGGGTGTCTGCGTAGGACCACAGACATCACTATGTACAAGCTGCAATTTCTGTGTAGCCCAAACTGAACCATCTTTTGGAAAGGAGGAAGGCTGCATTTTGCCCAAAATACAGCATTCACAAACATGTTTTCTAGGTGCCTCAAGTTTGGGCAAAGAGGACACCATTTCAAATTTCTGCAGGCGTAGCAAACTAGCAAAATTCAGATGACCAAAGCGTGCATGCCAAGGCTTTGCATCTGACATAGCCTGAGAATCATTTACTGCACATGCCAAATCATTTTCAGATCTTTCATAGTCTATGAGCTTATACAGCCCACGACATAAAATTCCAGAAGCAATAATAACATCACCATTTGATAGATCATGAACTGTACATCTATCATCAACAAATTTCACAACCAAGCCAATCTTGGCTAATGCAGAAACTGATAACAGATTCTTCTTGATCCCTGGCACAAATAAAGCATCTGACAAAGTGAAAGAACTACCATCAACAGTAGTCAAAATGATCTTACCAACTCTCATAACAGGATAAGAGGAGTTGTTGGCGCATGTAATAGTATTCCCTGTAGGGGCAGACTCGAGTGAAGAGAAGAAACTGCGCTGCGAGGTAACATGTTTGGTCGCCCCACTATCTAAGTACCAAACATCTGAGTCTATTGCAGACATGCACTGCTCATGAGAAGATGGGTCAAAACTGCAGACAGTAGTAAACACCCATTCTTCATCCTGCACAAGATTTGCAGACTCTCTTTTTGGTGTAGAGGCCTCTGCAACAACCATTCCAACCTCTTTCTTCTTTGCCTCTTTAGCAGCCAGTTTTGGACAGTTCTTTATGATATGATCATTCCCTTTACAGTACTTACAAAACAATTTCTGCTTTTCTGATTGCTTCTCATCTTTATCTTCCTTCTTCGAATATGCAGAATTAGCTGATTACTGCTTACTAGTTGAAGAGCTCCATTTTCCTTTGCCCATCTGACTAGCCAGGAAAGCTTGATCTACAACTCACATAATGGACCTATTTTGCCTGGATTGATCTTCCTTCAACAGAATAGAGACTAACTCCTCAAATGATAAGGCATTTGGTTCATCATCAATCGAAGAGTAGAAGCAAAACTCTGATATGAATCAGGAAGACCATTCAGAACGGTCTGCACAAGTGAGCTATCTGGTATAACCTCATCAGCAAAAATCAACTGTTCCTTCAAGTCTTTGATCTTCGTTAGGAAACTGTCCATAGAATCACCTTCATTCATGTGCTCACTCTCCAACTGTTTTCGGAGGTAAGCAACACGAGCCTCATTCCTATCTTGGTACAATGTGGTAAGTGTATACCAAGCATCCTTAGCTATTCTGCAAGAGTGAATATGAGGAATAATGGCATGTTTGATAGACAAAGCTATCAATGCATGTGCCTGGGCATCTCTGCCATCCCAGCGAATCTGCTCTGCAGTAGGTGCAACAAAAACAGCAGCACGAATAGGAATCTGCGGAATATCATCTTCGACACCATCTTCATCAGCTCCAACACCTGTATTTGCAGTACCTGTAGTCAGAGGTGTAACAGGACGTCTTTCAACACCCTGCACAATGTTCCACAATCCTTTTGCAACCAATACATGTTGCATCATATAAGCCCACAATGGGTAGTTGGTACCATCCAACTTATCCTCAACAGCCAACATACGGAATACATCACTGCTTTCAGCCATGGCCGGTGACTAAAATACCTTGATGCAAAAAATTGACTGTATCTCAAAAAGTTGAACAAAACTGCCCAGACGAGTTCTGCTAGACCTGTAGCAGACTTCAAGACGCTTATACTAGCGAACAGAAACCGGTATATACCTTTGGCACAAAAAGATGAAATAGCCTACACAAGCGCTACGATAGTGCGTTCGGAGGCCGAAACGAGCTCAGATCACGATTTCGGCACCACATAGCAAAGCTGTTTTGATCTTGGAAACACGCTGAGTATGCTCACCAAAATTCGTGTGATTCTGAGACTGCAAATGGAGGAGTGTCGACGGTGCCCTAGATGAAGCGACGACCTGCTCTGATACCAATTGTTGGAGTTAGACGTCTACGGAAGCACGCGAACAGCACAAGGAAGAAGAAGAAGCTTGGAACACAAACACACAATACTGAATGTATTCCTAGAGAATGTACAAAGATAAGTAGCCCATTAGGGCAATAGGCGTATATACAAGCCGAGGGAAAAAAACCTCCTAAAGAGGGAAAAAAGTGCCCCGGCGGTCCTAGTGTGTTCACACACATCACTACCTAAATATATCAACAATAAAGGATCCTAACCAGGCTGTTGAATCCTGCAAAGAGAAGGACAAAGAGACAATTCGAGTTCGGAGTATCAATGATGCCTTTTGGATAGCTCAATAGGACATAGAGAATAGTACTACAAAGCTGGCAATGAGCATACCCACGACTCCTCTCTCTGTTAGTAAAATATTGAAGAACATCTATCATCTAATAAATCTCTATGATTTCCTAAAAATGGATGGCCTATTTTGGAGTGAGATGTTGAATCTTGTTTCATCTTTGGTTGCTCCAACATCAATAAGTAGCAGTCATGGCACTTTTTTTGTGACACAAGCCTTGCTTGTCAATTATTTATGCCTGTCAGTGTCAGTAAAAATAGTCGGTCAAGAGATTATGGGAGTTATCATAGATGGTGGATTTGGTATCAGCCTTATGCTTGAGGAAACAATGCAGAGATTAGGACTCTCACCATCTCGAGATACACAATTCATAGTGACCATGGAAAATCAGATCAAGGTGAAGCCTATCAAAATAGTGGAGAGAGTGGATTTTGTAGTTCTTAGGCTTCCTCTCTCACCAAGAAATTTTCCTTTGCTCTTGGGACAACCTTGGTTCAAGTATGCTAAGATGATTCACGATTAGGGATGCAATTTCATGAGGGTGCACAACCAAGATGTGTTAAAGCAGCTATGGATGGAGATAGGGTCTAATCATGCAAGAATGAGCATTGTCATCTCATTGGTAGAGCTGAAAGAAGCATATCGAGATTCTTCGAGGTTAAACAACATCTTTGAGGATGAAGACTTGATGAGATGGATGGGTGTTGATTCTCCTCCATGTTATACTACGATTTGTAACGAACCTTCATTGGACAAAGGGGAAGGCTCCATTGTAGAACTCTTAGGGCTAGGAGAGTCTATGTGCAACAGGCCAAGCAAAAGGAAGAGCCCAATGTAGGAGGATCCTAGGGGCAATACTGAAGAAATGTAGATCCTAAAGGATTGAAAAATGGTATAGCTACTCATGGAAGAGAATCCTCTAGGTTAGCTATAAAATAGAACCTAGGAGAACAAGGATAAAGAGATTTATGTTCTTCTAGACAAATAGTTGAAGGTAAAGAATGTAATCATGAGGGTGGAAAGGTCACTAAGTTCAAGCCACCTAACCCAAAAGTGGATTTCAGAGAGCTAACAAAACAAGTTCTGCCAATGCCCTAGCTATGATGGAAATCCATCCCCTTGGGAAGCTAATCATTTTGTTCCAAGATTGAAAGATGCACTCATATGGAGCTACAAGAAGTTGATCCGCACCCCAAAATCCTTGAAGTACAACCCTACCAAGCAATTGCAGAACCGAGGCAAATTCACTCCAATTTGGGAATGACAATACAAATTAGTCACACTACTAAGTCAAGGAGCAGTTCATATTGCAACAATGAAGGATGAGCCCCTTCCACTTGTGAACGTCTCCAAGGTCAAGCATTATCAAGCTTAGAATCTTTCTTTTGGTGAAACCAATTTTTGTATATCACATTTGGCTTGTCTTATCATTTTGTATAATTAAAGAAATGTTTCTGACTTGCTGAATAAATCCTCGTCCATCTCCCTTCTTCCAATCCTCGACTTTAGATAGGAATCCCTTTTCCCCTTACTTGATCTCCCAACCTTGTTTTGTTCAATTTGGGGTGAAGGGGCCTTTGGTCTTGGACATCTATAAAACTCTTGAAGTGTCTCTTTCCACAGAATTGTGGATAAGAGGCAATTAGAATTCAAAGTGGGGGATTCTAAGCAACTATTGAGCTTCTGGTGTTCAGCAGGTTTGAAGCCAAGAGATTTCAATGTCCTTTGGTGACCCTAATGGCCACATGATTACGAAGTCTTACGGTGTTCCTTGATGTTCAACACTCCGACCTTCCAACATTTTGGTGTAGTCCAATCTTCCATTTTTGTTTGTTTCCTTTTCTTAATCTTTGGTGATCCCAACTTTATCCCACTATGCTAGGTGACATCCATCTTCTTAATTGCATCCATCCTTCACACCGCTAACCATCCTTTTCTTGCCTACAATGCCTTTTGGTAGGACATGCCAGTCTCAATAGATATTCTCGTATCTTACTCATACAAAAGATCATTTTCTATAGTAGCACATTGAGTAATGATGATACAACATGGACGTGCAAAAGAGATAGAGTCTTGAAGGTGTTCGACAGACCAGGAATCTTTCATTTTATATAAGGAGTCAAACAAGCAGTTGTGCACCATCACGAAGGAATCAAGACAATCGAGTAGTCAATAGAAGCATAAAGAGATTAATTCCTTGACTGGTTGATCATTCAACAGAAGAGATTGGGAGAATAGGTTGAGAACCATCACATCGCATACTGTGGATCCTTCAGGGAGACATATGAACGTAGAGGAAGATAGAGAGAGTGAATGATATCACCTTAAAACATAGCTATGAGGATCATCATAGGAGCGTTGTGTCTATAATAGAGGAACATAGAAGAAGTCGAGTGTATTAGTCTATGGGTAGGAAGACATCAGCTTAGAATACACATACGTAAAGCAAAGGATGCTCAGAGAGAGAAAGGAGCAGCCATGACACTTCTATGCATAGACATAAGGGTTGGGGAAAGAAATCATAGTTACCAAGTGGAGGTAAACATGTTCAAAGAATTGGAGAAGTGTGATCGTGGAGAAGGTCTATTGTAGTGAGCAAAGACGCTGCTTATGTTGATCAACAAGCAATGAACCAGAATGTCATCGAGGAACCATTGAAGGTGTGGGGAGTGACAAGGTGGGTGACGGTGCAAAAGATCAATAGAAGAGGTGATTGTTGAGGTGAGGTGAAGGTTTTGCATCCATCAATAGCACTTACTCTGAGCACTTCCTACCAAAAGAGCATCCTAATCATGTAGTTGATTATTGTATTAGTCCCTCTACAAGATTCACGGAGAAGTTCTTAGGGAAATCAAAGGTGGTACAACTCTAATTACTGATCCAACTATATTCGTTCTATTACGAGTCTGTTATAATAGATAAGAAGTTTGCCATTTTCTTTTGTCTCTTCTTCACAGAAATCCGATGTCACAACTATTCCGATAGTTATTATTGTCTCTAATTGTTTTTGCATTCAATAATTTATTAGGATTTTCCATCTATTTGCTTGCTAGTTTATAAACATACTGACTGTTTTCTATTAAGTTCTATGAATGTTGACCTCCCTGAATAGTCCTCACAACCCCTATTAATCCAGTTCTTTTCTTGCGAAACATTATCAATGTTGTACAATTGCAGCCAAAGTGGTACATATTTGAGCAAGCAACAAAGGAAATCATTTCCACAAGAAAGCATGAATAGAGCAAGCTATCCTCTAGAGTTGGTGCATGTTGGCTTGTCTGGAAAAATGCCTACACAGATCTTGGAAAGATCTTCCTACTTCATGTTACTCATTGATGACCATAGCAAGAAGATATGGGTGTACTTCCTTCATGATGAGGCTCAAACTTTTGCTAAGCTTAAATAATGGCTTCAACTTCTTGAAATTGAAACAAGGAAGAAGATGAAGAAATTCAAGACATGCGATGATTGTGGGTTTACATCAACAAAGTTTGAAGATTTTTGTGAATCAAGAATCAATTCATAGTGGCATAGCCCTCAACAAAATGGTGTTGCAAAACATTCAAATCAAGCCACCATGGAGATGGCAAGGTGCATATTAAAGGGAAAGGGTTTGTCAAATCAATTTTGGGTAGAGGCTCTCATAGTCTACATCTTGAACCAAAGTTACACCAAGGCACTTGATGGAAAGACTCCACAAGAGGTCTACACTAGCAAAAAGCAATTGTTTCCCATTTCAAAGTATTTGGAAGTGAATGTTATGTACATGCTCTACATAGGGAGAGAAACAAGCATCAACCATAAAACATCAAATGTATCTTCTTAGGGTACATCGAGGATGTTACACTTATGTGTCCCTTGAGTAACTTTCTGTGAAAGGTTTTCCTGTATATGGGAATTTTTTATTCTAGTGTTGGATATAATTTTTTTCCCCATGTAGCCACAGTAGATGATATACTTGTATGTGGTGGTACATTGTATTTAGGGGTCGACTTATAGCTCTCACTTCATCTATTCTTATACTATTGATCATCTATCAATAGAGATCTCTTCTAGCCATCATGTGTGTCTATGCGTAAATATCCTTCTTTTCTCTTGTGTCTAATCTATTCATGATTCCTCACTCACTCACACACCCAACACTCGTATTAGAGCAAGTTAAGCTCACAACACACACACACACGTTCTCACAACACACACTTTTAATATTGCAAAATTGGTTTCAAAGCATAGAAGTACAAAGTTCATTATTATGAGATCATTTCCACAAGGTGAGCTAGATTTTTATGGCCCTTTCAAAGCCATTCATGTACTCATTATTACCTTCGAAGTGATGGTGTGTGAGCTATATTTCAGCTTTATTCAAGTTTGTATCTTCGTACTTTGGAGTTCTATGCTGAAATGGCAAGCAACAATGAATTCTTTGGCATGCTTCAAGATGAAGATAAGATTGTTGTGACCAACTATGCAATGTGTTCTTACATGATGAATCATGTTCTTGTTGCAAAGAAACTATGGAACATAGTGGTAGATGTCGACAAGCAACCTGGTTGCTCTTCTATTATGCATCTTTTTATCATTGATTCAAGATCTTCTTCAAATAAAATGACTATGCCTTCTCCACCTATGCAAGAGAAACTTAGATTTGATGAAAAAGATACTCAAGCTCATGCATTGATTTCCCTTTCCGTGAAGCAACATATTGTTCCACACATCTGATCATGCACCACTTCAAGTCAAGTTTGGGATACACTTACTTCTTTGTATGCCATTCATAATGAACCACGTGCTGATTACTTGAGACAAAAACTCAAAGATGCAGGTATAGCTGAAAATGAGTCAATGTATGTATTATGTTACATGCATCAAGGATTTTGAAGGGCAATTGACAAACATTAATGAGATCATTCCAAATCAATCACTCATTTCTACACTACTCAAAAGGATTGTCAAAATCTTCTCAAAGATTTGCTACTACCTTCCTTTGTTTGCAAAAGAAAAACTAAATATGTATAAATTTGAAGAGGTTGTGTATCTTCCTTTGGAAGAAGAGAAATTAGGAGAGAATAGAAGTTGTTTTCTTGAGGAGACACAAGCACTTTCTATAACACAAAAGTGAAAAAAACAAGTATGATTCAGCCTTGGGTTCAAAACCAAAGCCTCACTCTTCCTCTTCCACTTCCTCCTCTCTTGATGGTGATATGCAAAAGAAGGAAATATGCATGTATTGTCAAAAGACTGGACAAACCATTGATGAATGTAGAAACCTTGCCAAGCATAATGAAAAAAAGAAAGAATATGTCATGTTTATTGTTGAGAATACATCTAATGCAAAGAATGATGAAGCTAATGTTTCTCATGATGTGTGGGCATGTGTTGTTACATGTCATTATGATTCATCATCACATTATACATGTATGATTATGAATGAGGCTGATTCGGATTCATTTTTTGATAGTGGTGCTTTAGAGCATATCACTTCATGCAGAAGATTTTTTTCATTTTTGAAAGATGCACCCAACGGAGGACATGTTCCATGTGCAAACAATGCTTCTTATCATATTATTGGAGTTTGATAAATTCAACTTATGGCTGCAAATGGAGGTATTGTTACTCTCAAGAATGCATTGTATGTACCCAGTATCAAGAAAAACTTGATTTCAATTCCTACTATTGCTAGTATCAGACTTCATGTACACTTCGTCAATAAGAAATGTATGGTTCATGATTTCAAAGTGGTGATGTTATTGTTTATGTCGAGGACATTATGCAATGGTTTGTATCTCTATATAAGAGAGTTGCCTCAAATTCCTTTCTTACACATACTTCTTCTATGAATGAAATGGAGTTATGGTGTGCTCATTTTGGTCATTTGAACTTCAATCATTTGCTTTACTTGCAAAATAAAGACATGGTTATTGGTTTTCCAACACTTGATTCCATTGACAAACATGCACATGAAGGTTGTATACTTGGAAAAATACATCGTGCTCCTTTTCCCAAAGATGGTGCTACACATGCTACACGAAAATTGCAACTTGTTCATAGTCATGCATGTGGTCTAGTCAAGACTCCCATTTTTGGAAATTGTCTATACTTTTTTACCTTCATTGATGATGCAACATGCCATAATTGGGTGTATCCTATGAAAGCAAAGAACAAGGTATTCTCTTGATTCAAAATATTTTTACCTATGGTTGAAGACTTTTGGGGCAAGGAGTTTTTGTCTCTTCACACAAATCATGGTAGTGAATACATATCACATGAATTTAATGCTTCTCTTTTTGAAAGAGGTATTTTGTAGCAATGCATAATGCCATATACACCTCTAGAACAAGATCAAGCTCTTGTCATGCATCATGTGACTTTGTGTATGTATCTCTTGTTACAACCACATTTAATGAAGAGCCACTCACTTTTGAAGCTACATGTGTTGATTCAAATTGGATGAGCACAACTCAATTAGAATTGGATTTTATTCACAAAAAATTTACTTGAGATTTATGTGAATTGCAAAATGGTTAAAATTCCATTGGTACTAAGTGATTTTACAAGATTGAAAAAAAATTGATGGTAGAATTGATCATTGCAAAGCTAGACTAGTTGCAAAAAGTTGTGCAAGAATATATCATTGATTATGAGGATACTTTTTCACCTACTTTGTGCATGACTAGCGTTCATTCTATGATTGCATTGGTTACCCATCGTGGTTGGAAACTGCATCGATTGGATATAAAAATAGCTTCTCGAATGGTGATTTTCAAGAAAAAGATCTATGTGATGCAAACTCCTATATTTTCCATCAAAGGTCAAGAGCATATGGTTTGCCACTTGCATAAGGCTTTATATGGAGTTAAGAAAGCTCCATGTGCATGGTATGACAAGATACATAAGCGCTTGATTGCTCTTTGTTTTACATGTAGTCCGATTGAAAGCATCTTTATATATGCAAAGATGGGGCTAATCTTATAGTGCTTGTTCTTTGTGTTGATGACATTCTCTTGGGCTTGATCATGTGATGAGAAAATTGGCATGCTTATGATTGATTTGTGGAATACTTTTGATGTCACATATCATGGAATTTTGGAGTGTTATCTTGGCATCTTATTTGTATTTGTTCAGGGGGAATTTCTTGAGCATTTTGGTTTTGAGGATTGCAAGCCTATCTCAACACCAGTGGAAATAGGATTTAGGTTCTCAATTGAGGATGCAGTTGATGCATTTGGTACTTCTCTTTATCAACAAGCTATGGGATGTTTGATATATGCATGTAACACCAAGCTGCACATCTAGTATGCAGTTTCCCAGTCGAGAAAAATTATGCATAACCCTATCTCTAAGCATTGGCAAGTGGTAAAATGTGTATTTAGATATCTCAAAGGCACTTTGAGTTTGGGTATCTTTTATGTTAGATATGCTCAACCATGCTTGCATGCTTTTACAAATGGTGATTGGGATGATTGTTATGATACATGTGTGTCCACTAGTGGTAATTGTTTTTTCTTTGGAGGATCATGCATATCTTGGTTGAGTAAGAAGAACCTATTGTAGCCACATCAAGTCATGAAGTTGATTACAAGGTAGTATTCTCACCTACGTATATTCTCACTGATAGTTAAAGTGCATTGGAGTTTGCAATAAATCCAATATTTCATGCATGCGTGTAGCACATTGAGGTTTATTATCATTATGTCAAAGAGCACCTTCATGGTGGAGATATTGATTAAATATATGTGCCTACACAAGATAATATGGCAAACACATTTACCAAAGCTCTTCCATGGGAAAAGTAAGCTTTCGGATAATTACCTTATGGGGGTTCATCTTTCACTCCCTATATATGTTCACATCATTTTCTTTAGGGGGAGCTGTTACACTTATGTGTCCCTTGAGTAGCTTTGATATGAATTGTTTCCCTATGCATGTACATTTTTTACTCTAGTTTTGGCTAGAGGTTTTTCATCCATGTAACCACATATACATGATATACTCATATGCGGTGGTACATTGTACTTAGGGTTATACTTGTAGATCTCACTTCATCTATTAATCATCTATTGATAGAGAGCTCTTCCGGCCATCTTGTGCCTCTACGTTTTTATCTCCTTGCTCTTATGTGTACTTCTATTTGTGCCTCCTCACTCGCTCACACACCCAAGAGAGGATAAGAAGGCTTATAAGCTTTATGACCTTGAGGCTAAGAAGATCATGGTGAGTCCCCATGTGGTGTTTAGATAGCCACATGCAATGGAGGAGGAAAAGAGGGCTTCCACTTTATCATTAGGAAAATCATAGAGAATAGAGGGGTAGAGAGTAGAAAGTGCTCATATTCTAATTGCAATCCTAATGGCTGAACTCATTCAAGAACGCAAAGGAACCAACAAATGTGGAGAGAGACACTCAGCCATGATCCCAATTAGAGGGTTTCCATGCAAATAGAATACAATAATATCATGAAGAATGGAACTTGCGAGCTAGTGAATTGACCACTTAAGTGTACAATCATCAGTGTCAAGTGGGTTTGGAAGCTAAAGTACAGGGTTGATGTTGCTCTAGAGAAGTACAAAGCAAGACTTGTTGCATAGGGCTACTCACAAGTTGAAGGGATTGTTTGCCCCAACTGCAAGGATGATTACTATCCAATCATTACTAGTTATGGTTGTGTATAAACAATGACTGATCTATCACATGGATGTCAA
This sequence comes from Ceratopteris richardii, assembly GCA_020310875.1. Lineage (NCBI taxonomy): Eukaryota > Viridiplantae > Streptophyta > Polypodiopsida > Polypodiales > Pteridaceae > Ceratopteris > Ceratopteris richardii. The sequence continues at coordinate 96,995 of MU260873.1, read as the reverse complement.
GTCAACATTCTTGAATGGAGGAATCATGAAGGAGGTATATGTGTCACAGCCACTAGGGTTTGAGGCTCTCCATTCAGAGAAAAAGGTATGTAAACTGAAGAATGTATTATATGAGCTAAAATAAGAATCTAGAGCATGATATCAATGGATAGATGAGTATCTTTTGGATCCAGGTTTCAAAAGATGTGCTTCTGATGCTAACTTGTATGCTCTAAACAAAGAAGGGAAGACAATTGTGATTGTACTCCATGTAGATGACCTTGTGATTACAGAAGATGATGATTATCATCTTCAACAAACAAAATATGCCTTGAATCTGAATTTGAAATGAGAGACTTAAGCTTAATGTATTATTGCATAGACCTTGAAGTGTGATAAGAATTAGGGAATATTTTCATCTCTCAACACAAGTATGCAAGATCAATCTCGACATGCAGGATTGCAAGGATATTTCTACACCTATGGAGTTCAATGCAAAATTGTCTAGTGAAGATACTTCATCTTTAGTGGATATTGGAAGATACTGGAAATTAGTTGGAAGTGTCATCTACTTGTGCAATAGCAAACTGATATCTCTTATGCTATTGAAGTAGTAAGTAGATTCTCTAAAAGGCTTGCCAAAATCATTAGAAGGCAATTATGCAGATAGTTAGATATGTGAAAGGAACCATTGACCATAGTATTCTCTATAAAAAAAGGATCATCTCTAGTTGGATATTATGACTCATATTGGGCAAGAGATAATGATAGCAGAAAAATTAGTTTTTGGATATTGCTTTTCTTTAGGATCTGAGATTTTCTCTTGGATTAGTAAGAAGCATCTGATTATAGCATTATATTCTATTGAAACAAAGTATAAAGTAGCATGTGTTGCAACATGTGAAGTAGTATGGTTGAGGAGGATCCTATGCCACATAGGAATACAAAGATAGGAGGCTATAGGGCTAAAGTGTGACAACCGAAGTTGCATGGGCATTGACAAAAATCTTGTTTTCCATGCACATACAAAGCACATAGAAATTCATTATCACTACATATGTGAGTTGATTGAAGATGGGGTTGTGGAAATAAGCTATTTTCCAACTAGAAAAATGGACGAGAAATATTCACCAAGACTTTTGGGAGCGAGGTAGTTCAAGGAGGGTGGACATTGAGGGGGGTGTTAGATATACTCGATACTTAACCCTCAACTCATCACAAATGATCCATGGCGCTCTAAGTTTTAAGGCCTCCATCATGAGGTGAAGCCATTGTGAGAGACCATACATTTATGGAACCCTAACTTCCAAGTTAAATGAGGTCTATGTGTGATTGTTGATGGAAATAGATGATTTTGTGAGCCTAGCCATGAGGTTAGGTAGGGCATAAGATACTAGACCATCGGGTTGCCATTCAAGGTGAAAATAAAGGCCTTGTGGTGTCACACATTTTCCTCATAGAACCTTCATGGAGGAGTGTAGAGTGGGCCCTGCCCCTATTGGGGATGTAAGGGTCATGTGACATTACCCCCATATTCATGTATATATATACCATTTACAGAGCATTGCCTAAGAGAGAACATTATGTGGGTTTTGAGGCTCCCACACATGTGTGCATGTCTATCCTCTCCTCTCTCTCCCTCTATCTCCTCTTTTCTCCTCTTGTTCAATACACCAAATCCCTTCATTGGTATCAAAGCTTTCTAAAGGCTGGTGGGGAAGGAAATTCAATGGAAATTTAGGGTAGAAGGGGTGAATCTGCAGGTCGGCATCCTCTTGATAGCCGCTCAGTACTTTGATCATAACTGGAGAAGCTGGGATTGGTGCATTTTAAACTTCTATGCATAGCTAAGATAGAGATTCTACAAATTTACAGAAGGACATAGAATCTAGTTTAGAGTTTTAGTTCATCAAGAATTCGAAAAACTCATATATATGTAGAAGATGAATCTATAATCACTTGGATAGCAAGTCAGCTTTTTGGGTGTAACTTGAGATCTAAAGGTCAGATTGAAGTGATTAAAGTTGCTTGCATATCTTGAGAAAGTAGCTACAACTTAGTAGAAGAATATAATCCAAATTATGAGTGTTAGGTCATCAAAAATTAGAATCCAGAGCAATAGTGTTGCAAGTGAAGGTGAAATTGATAGTGATGCTTATTTTGCATATATATTGAGCTAAACACCTCCGATTGAGGTGTTCTAAATATTGTAACATAGTTAAGAAATAGTTCTTGAAGTTTATTGAAGAGCAAAAGTTCAAATTTAGAGGTTATCATCCCTAAAACAACAAAACACAAAGAAACATATTTTCACTATAAGAACCCTAACTGCTTTTGGAGGTTCATTTTTCTTTAGAACTTCTTCAAGAGAGATTTTTTGGTGTGTGAGCTCTTATTTTTAGACCTTGAAGGCATTTTTAATGTATGATTACTATGGTAGATCCTCTATATGAGAGTAGAACATGATCTTGTCAAGTATTTGACATGTGAGATGCCATTGTGATTTACCTTTCAAGTTTACGCCACCACAAGTTTGATCATCATATTATCAATGGATGTATAGTGGCATTGTGTTCTATATCTCATTTATGCACTTGAATACAACTTAGCTTGTCAGTTGTACACAATTTATAAGAGTTAATTTTGGATCTTGGTTATGTATTCTTGTTTTTTGTGTAGGTAAATGACCGAGTTGGAGCCTCCACTATATATCATTTTCTCACCTATGTTGGCTTTGCATTGATCTATATAATCATTGATCAGTATATATGATTGCCACGACGGTTTGGTATTAGCGGATTGTATATTACCACATGGTTATTTTGGTTTAGAGTCCATTTTATAGAGGAGATGCTGTCAAAATTTCTTCAGCTTTTATGCTAGAAGAGTACTCTAGTAAATCCTTTATGCTTGTGTGATAGCTTTGGATTGTTGCTTATCTCCATTCATTTGGACTTCATCACATGTTATTCATGATAGGTTGGACTATCTTGCAGGATTCATTCTTGAGTAAGACGTGTACCACCATTGTATTGGCATGTGTTGCAATCAGTTTTTTGGCATGTGTATTTACCATTATCTTTGATTGAATTAGTGATAGGTGGTGACAAGTACTCATTGTTCATTTGCTACTGGTTATCTTATTTGATTGCTCAATTTATAGGGGATACTTTGTCAAATTTTTTTCCAAGATTCTTTCACATCTACTTGGTCACTTTGGAGACTTGGTGAGCAGGCTTATGCTCATGGTTTTATGTGCATGCTAGATGCATGGTTATGTGACATGTGGTTCACATGGTTTTTTCTCCGTTGAGACATTTGCGATGTGAGTTATGCATATGGATATGTAGGTGTGATCCTACTAATGATAGAGCATTGTTTCTAGTCTCTTGTTATATTGCTAGTCTCTTAGATTGCCAACATGGTGTCTTCTTGGTTTGATGGCACTGGCTTTTTGAGATGGAAAGCTCATATGTGACATACATTGGTCTGTGTAGGGTTGCACATATATGTGCATAGTGATGCACAGAGGTCGCATGACATGCCTGACCATGTATGGATGGATATGGATGCATTGGCTAGCTCCACTATTTGATTACAACTTGTGGATTCTATATATGAGTCTGTGATCTGTGAGGAGATGAGTAGTGCATCATGGCAGAGACTACATGATATGTATGTGAGTCCATTGACTCATGTGAGACATAGATCACATGGACAACTTCGATGTTGGCACTGTTGTTGTGAGGGCCATACTCAATGATGTTGCTTCATATGGATGCGACGATGACGTCAGAGACATGCATGTGATGGAGGTCAAGTAGTGGTTTCAAGAGAGTCTATGGTAGTTGATAATGCTAGTGATGGTGATATCACTTTCTCCTATGGTTCATCTCAGGATTCCTCTTGTTCATTGGATAGCACACATATGGCTTGGTTGCTTGATGCATTGGCCACTTTTCATATTGCTCCACATCACAAGTGGTTTTGTCAATTCTTAGGTGAGAGTCGTGGATGTGTGCACATGCCTGATGGTATGACATATAACATTGAGGGTGCAGGAGATGTATGCCTTATGCTACCTAGTGAAGCATCCTTATACTCATACATGTATGTTATGTGCCTTCATTATTTATGAGCTTGATTTCCGTTAGCCAGTTACAAGAGAGCATATGTTATGCATTCCTTGGTGAGCCTAAGGTCAATCCACAAAAGGGAGTAAGCCCAAAGTTGCAAAAACCTTCAAAATTCTCACGAGGTAGAGCCTTTGTAAAAAAGTTTGCTAGATTATCCTGTGTGAGCACATACACAAAAACGATCTCTCCAACAGAGAGTCTCTCATTGACTAATGATACAACACCTCAATGTGCTTAGTGTGAGCATGAAACACTTGATTCCTTGCAATTTCTCATGTGCTCTAGCTATTTGTAAATATGGTGGTGGAAAAGTTTTGACCAACATCCAAGTCATCCATAAGGCATGTGAGCACATACACTTAAAGATAGATATGGAAGATACCATATACTCAAACCCAAATCTAGAATTAACCACATTAGGTTGTTTCTTGATCAACCAAGATATGCATGTGCTACCAAGCATGAAGCAAAAACCACTTGTGGACAGATACATGTCATACAAACTAACCCAATCATATACATAAAGCATTTAAATATGGTGGTATTGATGCCCCCCCCCCCTCGCGGGATGAACCAACCTAAGCTATCAAGTACCAAATAGGTAATGAAAGATATGCTTAAATTCTTGCCAATATCTGTGGTCTATGCATAAATTTTCTCATCTTAGATAACAAAGAATGAACCTAGCCTTTATAAAACCTTTTTGCTTAGGAAGGATGAAGTGATTCATCAAGGGTCTAATTCTTCTAGCTAGAGCTCAAGCAAAAATTTTATGAATGGAATTCAAACAAGTTATAGGTCTCTAGTTGTTGAGATCATCTTTATTACCTTTCTTATGAATGAGTCTTATAAACCCAATGCTAATTTGACTAGGCATATACTTTTTACTAGAAGGGTCATGCCACATCAAAAAGAATGTAAGGAGTCAATAAATCTTTAAGTGCAATGAAGAATTCATTAGGTATCCCATCAAAATCGGGAGCTTATAGAGTTTCAATTTATCGATGGTTTCTTTCCATGCTCAAGCACTGTATGAAGTGCTCTCTATGTAGTAACACTTGACTTGCCTCACTGGATATCTGCCTCAATCGACTCTTTCTCTCTCTCAAACATGGAGAGGTGTTTATTTCTTGCAACAAGTGCACCTTTTCAATGTGGGAATATCAAATTCCCTTGCATCGACATCTATAGCTTCTATTCTACAACAACAATATGACAAAGTATTGTCTATATGTGACTCCACATGACTCTCTCTCTCTCTCTCTCTTTCGCTTATTCTAAAAGCTTCGAGTTTGATAGCGAAGGATCTAGGGAGAAGATGGAAGAGGGGAGGGAAGGGGAGATGCTCATTTTATTTCTGCTCTTTCCTTTCACTTACAGAAATCACTCAGGGGCAGATCCACAAGTAGTTCTTAAGATCTTCCATGTCCTAATGAAAACACCTAGAAGGTCATGTCATCACTTTTAAAAACTAGAAAAACATTGTTTGCTAAGAGAATTTGGATTTTTTGAATAGAATTCCCATTGACAAGTTGATGGCTCCATTTGGTGAGACTTTCAAAGGATCTTAAGATAGCCCGATTTAAAGGGCCCATTACGTCTTTACTCGTCCACAAAGGTGCAATATAAAATGAGGTTAGATGGAAGCTTTCAAGAGAAGAAACAAAACAGCTTTGAGCGTGGCATAATGTTATTCAAAAACCTTTCTAATGGGGCGCCGCGTATCTGAAAGTGCTCTTCGTAAGCTTTTTTTTAAATTTGTTTGTTTATATTTTTATTTTCTTTTTTTCTTTCTCACGAAAAAGCCTGGTCTAATCCGGGGAGATTAAGGCGTCAGGGCTCATGATCGCTCATCTACGAAAAAAAGAAAAAGCCTCATCTACATATTCCGCTTCGTTGTTTTACGAAAATTACAGCACGTTTCCGAGCAACGCACTTGGCTACGACCGTGTGATGTTTGCGGAGCGCAGGATCCATAGATAAACGGGAAAAGTATATTGCGGCGCGCCGGCCACCACTTAGCTTACGCTTGCTGATTGACGAATTCTCGATCGATCAAAGAAAAGCGAAAACGAAAAACCAATTCTTCGGACAGGGGCTGCTGGCAGTCAGCTATGGAGGAAGCTAGCAGCGCCACAGCCTACTGCAATCACTGGTGAGCTTCTTTGCATGGTTTAAGTCAATTCTCCTCCAACATTGGCGCTTTCCCGTTGCCGACCCTCTTTCGTCCGTCAGGATTGTCGTTTTCGCTGATCTTAATATTTGCACTAATTGCACATTCTGTGCTATCTGGACTGGTTTGGAAACCTTTTGTTTGCATTAAACAAAGTCGTCAGACAATTGCTACCCTTTCCTGCTCAGAGTTTAGATGCCCGAATCACTTAGAGGGCACACCCTTTCCTGCTCACAGGCTTTGCATGTCTGCTCTATCATGCCCGCTCCCCCGAATCACTTGAGGACACACGCTTTCCTTATGCTCGATCATGAGGTTTCCTCTGTTTGGTCTGGAGTCTAGATGTCCACCAAAAGACTGTTCGCCTATGTTTTAGGGACTGGGCAGAAACTTTCCGTTGGTCTATTTCTATTTAATTTGTCATAGAAAAGGGATGTTCGGACCGAACATTAGTTAGGGGGAGGATTTGTCATAGAAAAGGGATGCTTGGACCTAATCCATTACGGAAAGTCTGTACATGAGCATATTTTAGGGGCAGTGTTTCGATGGGCAGAAGATTACATGTATTTTTTAACTCGAGAGTGATGTAAGCCAGGAGTCATTAACGGTGCATAGATACGTTCACAAGGGTTTTGTAAAAGTTCTCGTCCTGTCGAACATGCGTAAGAGGAGCGCTTTATTGAGGATATCTTTATAATTGCTCTTTGCTCATCAATGTGGATTTCCTTCTAGTTTGTTCGTTGTCTTCTCTATTTGTTCATAACTGCTCTTCGATAATCGGTGCAGGTTTCTTTCTGTTTTATTCATTAGCTTCTCTACTTGTTCATTTTGTGTCTCATGATCGTGTCTCCTCCACTGGGACTTTGCCAACAAAAATCGATGGCTTTATATAATAATTTTCTTTACCAAAGTCTTTGACATACATTCAAGCTTCGGAACTCAATATGGGTAGGTTATCTTGGCCTTATTGAATACGATGGACAAGATTGGTTGTTAACTTGTTTGTGCCTATTGTCTCTATGAATCATCTCTAGTCAAGTTCTCCATACCTATCAATCCCGGATTGTGGGACTTCTTGTATTAGTTTGATATCCTTATATTATTTCACCTGTGTGGGTGATCTTGTAATCAAAAGTATAATTCGGAAATCTTGTCTAGTCGATTCAGAGGGCATAATCTAGTGCTCCCCTAACATTTTGGCAACTCTTCCTTCATCAAGTCCACCATGGATTCTCTATGCAAGGAGATTCAATCTACCATAAAGGATTTGATAGGACATGTCCAAGAGATGAAAAGATTATTACGACAATGTGATTGATCAGTCTTAAACTATGCCTCATATTTGAAGAGATTGTTTCATGGATCTACATATCAAGAAGACTACCTAATTAATCAATTTCGATGTGGCTTCAAAGATGAAGTGAAGCATCTCTTGCTATCCATGCCACAAGCAAATACCTTGGAGGATGTTATTAATCAAGAAGTTCAATGTGAGAATCAATTGCTCAAAGGAATCCAAGTCCAAGAGCGAGTGACATTGAGTAATGAAGACACTCTTCATCAAGAATATGAATCAACAATCTTTGAAGATCAGCAAATCATCACAAATGATACGGAGTATATGCATTATGAAGATAACCAGAAGGCAAAGGACAAGAAAAAGTTCATGTTCAATCAAGGAGGTATGCGTACTCAAGTCTCTCCATCAAAGGTCTTGGAAACACCACAATGTATCACTAGAAGCTCAAAGGATCTAGCTTGTGAAGAAACCAAGGAAGCTCTAGAGAGACCCAATCCTTCACCACCTATCAAAGTCACATGGGGACGGGGACGGGTCTCGGGGACGGTGGTGTCCTCGGGACGAGGACGGTACCTCGGGTGTCCCAGGGACGCGTCCCCGGGACGGCACTAAAATAATGCAGTTTTTTTCAAAATAATTATATGAAAGTCATGTAGAATGAATTTGCTAACATACTAGATGATTAATAACAAGAAGAACATAGAAAAAAGATGTTTTTTTAAGTATAAACAATATATACACATGTACGAAGGTCCAAGGACATTGAATCTTGATGGTTGAGACTTGAGTTGAACTTTTAAATTTTAAAAGTATTGCAAAAGTGACAAGTGACAAATCATATGTATTTCATCATGTCAAAAAAGGTGGATACATCATCATCATCATATCAAAAAGATGTTACATCATAACAACAAAAAGATGTTACATCATATGGTATACCATCGATCGACAAAAGACTAGTCAACAGCGGCATGGCCACAAGTAACTAGTAACTACACATGAATAGCCAGGAATATAAATGTAGAGACTACAACACAAGTATAATGAGTCATAACTATGGAGAATCCAAGTGGGGAGTCTCATTTTCTGCAACACAATCAGTGGCTTCTACTTCATGTTCTTCATTTGCGACTTGGTCTGACTCGTGCTCTACCTCCCATTCTCTGAAGAGATCTCCTTCCATGCATTGAGTCCTCCGAAGCATCCTCAAATTGGCACTGACAAACACAAGGTCACTAGCACGCTGCACACCAAGTCTGTTCCTCTTTTTTGAGGATACATGTCCATACACACTCCATAGTTGCTCAAGGCAACTCGTAGTGCAAGCCTGACTAAGTATCCGAATGGCCAACTGTTGAAGATTTGGACCATCAAAACCAAAATCTTCCCACCATAGGGCAGCACCAACACGTAACCTATCCTCCTGGGCATCTGCGCATGCATATGAAGCATCTTTCCCGGTCCTATATTTGGATAGTTGATCTCTGATAAGTCTTCTAGTTGCACTATCTGGGACAAACCTCTCTAATATGATCCTCCATCCATTAGCTACCTCTGGATCTGAATATTGTTTTTTATCTTGAAATTCTGGATCCAACATGTATGCCGCCGCATGAAGTGGGGAGTAGTATGCATTCCACCTGCTAACACAAATAGCTGAAATTTCTTCATACCTGTCATTATCCTTCACCAATGTTTTCAGTGATTCATTTGTGCGATCCATAGCTTCATACACTTTACCAATACACGGCTCCATGGAATCCACAATTTTTAGCAAGTGCACAGGTGGATGCACAATATCCACAATGTGAGAAATGTTCTCCCACCATGTTGCATCATCCGCTAACCTTCTAAAGTGCTTTCCTGTCGAAGTAGAAGCCTCTGGCATCCTTGCAAACTCATCACTCAATAAGAGCCCTCTCAAGACACCACTGCATTTCACTACGCGGTGTAACATGGTGAAGTTGTATGCAAATCTGGTGTCTGAATATTTGAGCAAAGCAAGAGCAGACCTCTTGCTAAACTCATTCTTCACACGTGTGTGGTTGTTGATGAAACTAACCAATGAGTTTGCCTCATTAATTCCAGGCAAAATCCAATCCAAATTCCCAATATCTTTGAGAATATTATTCAAACAATGAGCCATGCAAAAGCAAACAATAATGTGAGGGTACAAATTTTCAATGATTGCACCTGCAGCTCTATTTGAAGGCTCTCCATCTGCTACAATGCAAACAACATTTGAAGGGCCCACAATCTCTATGGCACTTGCCCACTCTGCCGCAAGTACATCAGCTGACTTCCCTGTCTCGGATGCATCATGTGATGAGATGAAGTACATCTCCCCACGAGAATAGGCTACCACTCCATGGATAGAGCGTCGTTGAACATCACTCCATCCATCCACCAACAATGATACTCCATTTCTTTCCCATGATTTCTTTATGCTCTCACATGCGGCTTCAACAAGCTTCTTCTCTTTCTCCAATAGAGTGGTGCGTAAGCTCTCCGAAGATGGAGGGACATAGTGTGCTCCATATTCACCTATCTTCTTTACCATGTCTTTGAAGTATGGTGATCTATGGAAAATGATAAAGAAGAAAAGATTCATAAGTAATGGATTATGATTCATGACTCATGACATATGGAAGTGAACTTTGAACTTTGAAGTTTAAAGCAAAACAATAGAATCAAGATAAGATATTTACCGAGCCGCATTGAAAGCTATGTGGTCATGATAGAAAAAACGTGCCACTGCCGTGTCGATCTCCTCCTTCAATACGGGATTCCAATTTTCATGAAGCGTTTGTTGACGTGATTGACGTACGTATGGCATTCCCGATGGTGTGGAAGAGGGAGTAGAAGTAGGAGGAGTAGGAGTAGGAGAAGGAGCATGAACCGGAGCCGATGAAGATGACGCTCTTGAAGAGGACGGCATAGAAGACCTCACAAATGACGCCGGGTTGATGGGAGCTTGTGATGCACGACGAGCATGAGTTTGGGCATCACTAATAGCAAGCTTGTTGAGTAAATCTTGCTTCTTCTCCGAAGTGATTGCCGAACAAAATCTTACTTCATGTCCACGTTCATGAAGTAAGTGTGCACGCACCTTGTTTGCTCCACCCGTTCGCTTGTAGCCACATAGCTTGCAAGTCCATGGTCTTGCACCACCTCCTTCTCCGGCGGATACGGGAGACTCCACCTCTTCCCACCATGTCCATTTGCTTGTAGGAAGCCTTCTCTTGGTGTTTGATCCACTTGTTCGCGATGAAGAAGCCATAGAGGGAGAGAATACTATGAGGAGAAGGGAAAAGATGAGGAGGAGGAAGAGAGGTCTGAGAGGATAGACACTAGAGAAAAGCCCTTGAATATGCAAGTGTGAAGCTAGCTCAAGCGTTCATGGCACATGCACATAGGCTACATGCAAGGAAGCAAGTCAAGTTGTGATGTTAAGGAGCTGAAATGGGCTCTATTTATGCTTGTAAGTGAGTTAGGAACCTTCTAGATTCCCTCCAAAACTAGGCGCTCAAAATGCATTCGATAAATTTGAACTTTGAATTCAAAAAAAAAACTCCCGCCGGTTGCTGCCGTCCCCAGCCGTCCCCGTTCAGGTTTTCACACATACAGGCGTCCCCGGGACGGAAGGCTGTGACCAAGAAGTGTTAGGGGACGTCAGGCGTCCCCATTCAGCGTCCCGACTTCAAATGACTTGGGGACGGCGTCCCGACGTCCCTAGGACCCGGGGACGCGTCCCCTTGTGACTTTGCCACCTATCAAGATTGAGGATCATGAAGAATTCAAGGTCGGGCATGTCTTAGATTCAAGAATCTCTCAAGGAAGTTTGGAATACCTTATTCATAGGAAAGGGTATGACATTAATGATCATACTTGGGAACCTATTGAAATTCTTCAAAGAGAAGCAATCAAGGTTTGACAATCCCATTGGGAGAATCCAATGAAACCAAAAATAGAGAAACATGGCCTCTCCTTGTGGAACTCCTCCCATGAGGGGGAGGTGATTTCATGAACACAAAGGAAATCATCATGAACCTTAGATTCTATGTGACTTTTTATATCTCATGATGGGTTCAGAATCTGGAGAAACTAATTCTTCCATCGTATCCCGAATGTGCAAAACCTTAAGATCTTTTGTCTACTTGCTTGATTTTGATATCTCGAGGTCATGTTTTGGATTGCTGACATCATCGATGACACTATCAATTCGTAACCGCCTTGATTAACTACCCTTGAACACCTATGTAAGGAGGGCTTGGCCTCATACATCCTCAGCCTTGCCAATGCCAATCTTAGGAGCTCAAGGAGTTGTGATCACCAAGTAAGTACTTTCGAAGTTCCAGTTCCAGTTCTTGTCTTGTTCCTTGTTCTAGTCTTGATTAGTCTAGTTCT
>MU260873.1:12500-82500 GCA_020310875.1 Ceratopteris richardii | reverse complement strand
ATGAGGAGTGGTTATATTCTCTGATCTAGGCTTCATTGGATTCTTCTTGTGGAATTCACGAACCTTGATTATAGTTTTTTGAAGTTTTTTTGCAGGCTCTAGATACGATCAATGATGTCATATCCTTTCCAATGAACAAGGTATTTCAATCTTTCTCAAGAGATTCTTGAACATGTTGGACTTCAAATTTTTCATGATCTTTTATCTCGATGGTTGGTGAAGGACCGGATCTCTCCCGTCCCCAAATGGTGAAATATGATATGACTCCAACATAGATACATGGAAAACTAGGTGGATTCTCATGGTACTCTATAATCTTGAAGATGACTCCATTAATCTTGGTTAGGATGGTAAAAGGACAACATCATTGATGATCTAGCTTTGCACATGACCTTGAAGATTTAAGTTTATCTCTGCGTAACCATTCGAAACACGATAAGATGGAAATTGAATGCGATTTTGGTCTGCATATTGCTTATATTGCTCTTGAGCCTTTCAAGTCTCTTGCTTGAGTTCTTGATATATATCCATCAGGTGTTGAATCTTTTCTCTAAGAACTGGGTTCTTCACACGGTTGGAAAGTTGTGCATCCATCCTTGGGTATTGACCATAGTTTGCATACATGGAGGTTTGCTTAGTAGTTGTATGGATGCTGTTGCTATAGGCAAACTTTGCAAAGGGAAAAAGCTAGAATCAATCATTGTGATGATAGTTGATGGTGCAACGAAGGTACTGTTCTAGAACGTCATTCACCCATTCTTTTTGTCCATCAATTTGTGGATGATTTTCCCATAGACAAGTCTGTGGATGATTGGTTGTGGATAGTTTAACTTGAACACCAAGGAGCTTGTAAAGAATCTTTCAGAAACTCGATCTAAACTTTTGGCCACGATCACTTATAGTATCATTGTGCTATCCATGTAGCCTAAAGATATTTGTGATATAAACTCGCAAACTAGCTAGATCAAGACTGAATCTTCTTGATAATTTGAGGAGATAGCTGGTAACAGGAGATGTTTTGGCTTGAATAGTACACTCTCTTGTTGATCAAAAGCTTTGTCCTCTTTTTTGGGTGAGGTAAGATCTTCTTGGCAACGCATCTCGACATAATTGCTCACATGACAGACGATACGCTATGACAAAGTCAAACCTGGATAAGAAGTTACTCCATCGAGATTGGCATTTGTTGAGGATGTGGGTGGTCATAAAGTACTCTAGATTCTTGTGATTTTTGTACATAGTTAACTTATGGATTGCTCCCTTTAGATAGTGACTCTAGGTATCAAAAGCATCTACTATGGAAAGTTCTTCATCATGGATCTCATAATTTATTTTTGGAGGGAAGAAATTTTTCTTGAATGGAATGCATTTTGATAGGTGTCTATTATCCTCATGTTGAGACCGAATGGCTCCCATGGCAAAGTATGATGCATTTGTCTCTTAGCAAAAAGGCTTGGTAGGAGCCAATTAAGGATAGTCTCAATCTTCTTAGGGTCCATGAACATATACCAAACATACAAAACATAATCAAATGTGTGGCATAGGATAGTCTCGATCTTCTTAGGGTGCATGAACATATACCAAACATACAAAACATAAATCAAATGTGTGGCATAGGATTCGTGAAAGAAAGAAAGAAAGAAAGAAAGGAAGGATGGATGGATGGATGGATGGATGGATGGAGGGAGGAACGGATGAATGAATGAATGAATGAATCATGGATGAATGGATGGATGGATGTGTATGTGTGTACTGCATACAACCATGCATGTATGTATGCATGTACGTACGTATGTATGTATGTAGTACGTACTTACGTACATATGAATATATTCATGCATATATGTTCAAAGTTCTAACTTCTATGTGATATCATAGTACGAAGTACATGTATCGCATAGCACTTTATGTTTTGTATGACATCATAGATGCATTTAGCAGTGTGATATATATTTATATGTATATCTGAGTATGTACTTACTAATGGACTCTAGAATGGGCCTGCGAGTGACTTTACACCGACCCCTGAAGCAAGCCACTATCGAAAAACCATGGGATATTGTTTTTTTTAAGTCCATGTTTAGTATGTTCTTTGGAATGTTGGTACCAAACCGTACATGCCGAACCATAAAAGTTGTTTAGAACAAGTTCTAACCAATTATGTCTATGAGACAAAATGATATACCTGCACATTCAAGATGTCCATACCTTGTTCAAAATGTTGTCTTCCATTCATCTCCTTCTCTGATCTTGATAAGATTGTGAACTCACGAAGGTAATCTTTGTGAAGAACTTGGCCTTTCAAAGTCATTCCAAGAGCTTCGATATGTGGCAAGAGATATTTATTTTTCATAGTAATCTTATTGAAGGAAGGATAACTTATACACATCTGAAATTTTCATCCCTCTTTTTTCTGAAAGAGGCTGCGAAGAGCTACGTGGTGGTGTGCTTGCTTCCTCCAAACGCCAAGCGAGTGGGCTCTTGCATGAGGAGAGAGAAACCTGCATAGAAATTCGGAGAAGAAGATGGAGAAGCTGAAGTTGAAGAAGTCCCAATCAAGTTATGAGAGATTTGGGATCAAGTCTTCTTGATAAGTGACTTTTAGGTCATTTGGGCATGTTCACACATGGCCAATGAACAAAAATCATAAAAAATAATATAAATGCCTATTAACTCTTCAATTTGGGGCCCAAAAAATATAATAAAAGTATACTTGGAAAGCTCTCGGAGAGAGCTTTCACATGGAAGGGTCAAAATATACAAAAAGAGAGACTATGGGGCCTTTATCCCCAACAACGGCCCACTTAAAGGACCAAAGAGGCTCCTTCAAGCTAAGTAACTCCCACCATTTGTATACATAGTGATCAAGCCATTCTCTAGCACCTCTCTGATGAAGTGTTATCTCACATCAATATGCTTTGTGTGAGCATGGAACATGGCATTCTTTGCCAAACATATGGCAATTTGGCTATCACATCCAAGAACATGTGCCTTTTCAGGCATCCCAAGCTCACTGTACAAACGGGCTAATGAAATGGCTTCTTTGGAAGCCTCTATGGCTGAAATATATTCAGCCTATGTAGTAGATAGTGCAACTATCCCATGAAGTCTAGAGCACCATGAAATAGCTCCACTTGCAAGGGTGTATACATAGCCACTTGTGGACTTCCGAGTGTCCACACCACCTGCCATGTTTGAATCACAAAATCCTTTTAACTCCAATGGACCCTTTCCATAACATAGGCATTTACCTTTGGTCCCTTCAAATATCTAAAGATAGATTTGACTGCCTCCCAATGAGCTTTGCCAGGATTAGCTATGAACTTGCTAACAACTCCCACTGCATGAGCAATGCCTGCCCAAGTGGCAACCACAGCATACACAAGTGAACCACAAGCTGATGCATACATATGGAACACTCTTCATGTAGTTGGCTGCATCATCATCTTTGGGACAGTCATCCTTGGAAAGCTTCACATGTGGCTGCAATGGCACTCCAAGAGGCTTAGCATCAGCTACATTAAATTTGTCCAGCACTTTTTGCTTCCCCAAGGTCTTTCATTGAGATTGCAGAGTTCAGCTGGTGTTTTAAAGCATTTAGAGTGCTCTTTTTCTTCCCGGCAAGCAGCATATCATCTACATACAGCACAAGAATGATTGGGCGTTCAATGTATAAAAGATGCACAATCATGCCAAAATAGATGGAAAAAAACATTGCAAGATAGCAAGTTGAGCGCCCCTTTACTTGGTAGAACAAGATCAAGGGGTCACCAAAGCTCTCACCATGCATCAAGTGACTTTGTGGATGTGTCTCGTATTGCAAGCGTGTGTAGTGAAGTGCCACTCACTTTTAAAGATGTATGTGATGATTCAAATTGAATGGACATGGTAGTCTTGCTTTATTTGCATTTGTATGGTGTAACAATAGATGTCGAATGTATGCTTCCACGATTCAAAGAAGGGATCAATGGAGAGGCATGAATGCTTGGGGAAAGGACAAGGAACTTCACATGAGCTTCATGTAATGGTTGCAGGAGGTTAGGTATGTGTCTATAACTTTCACTACCGTTCTTTGCTTCCACTCTTGCAACCACTCATTGCTCATGCTTGGTGGCTTTGGTTGAGTGCAATGGTCAATACCCAATCCACTAAGGCCTACTCCATTGGATTTTGATCCTATTGCCCCCTTTGCTCTCTTGAACTCAAAGCACATTAGACCATTGCTCAATGTACAACTATGGTCAACTCTAGGCCAATCGATCATTGTATGATCTGCTCAACACATGTGATAAACCCTCGGATTGATCGCCCAAAAGAGAAGGATAATATTCATGTAAGTAAATTATTACATTGAATACCGGCTTTATCTTGTCTGATAATAAATCCACCCATCACGTAAAGTGCATTGAGGTAGAATTGAAGATTCATCAATACAACAAAACTTTTTTTTTGGAGAATTATCACGAAGGCTGCAGAGCGATATATTTACTGATGTGGCACAGTAAATTTCTACAGATTCAAGTCACTTTTTGTGTGTTTATGACCTTCATGCAGGTTTTGTATAAACAAAAGTTTTGCTAGAACACAGGCCATTCTTTACAAAGCTTGTTGCTTTTTTAAGCAAAGTCCAAATTGTGTTTTAGCATAGAAATTCAACAAGTTGCAACCTGACTGATTTTTACATGGATTCCAGTAGAATCCCCTCAATAAAAGTTGCTTGTCTTTCAGGCATTATATCGCTCAACTTCCTCTTATGATATGGGTGGCCAACTATTGGTTATATAGAAAGCAATTTTTGTTTTGGTCTCCAAAGGAAGCCAAAATCCTATAAGCAGGGATTCATGTGTACTTTCAGTAACCGAATTTGTTTATGTTGTAAAGATATGGTTTGAAATGCGTTATATCCAATTGTCCTAGTTCTATTCAACATACTTAAATGTTGGAGGCATATTGTTCTAATCTTCTGTATTGATAATGCATTTAACACTCCATTTTATCATTCTGTTCTGATATTTGTCCATCTTATTGAGTGTGCTTCTTTTTCTTTCACAAACAGTAAACGTCAAATCCCCTCAGCAAATCTTGACCTGCATACAGTGCACTGCAAGCGGAATTTGGAGCGCTGTAATTTGTGTGGAGAAATGGTTGCCAAAACACGTGCTGAAGAACATTATGAAGATGTTCATTCACCAGTAAGTACAACAAAACTGTAGGGTGAAGAATTCAATCATAAATATAATAATTCGAAAGAAATTTTCTTGTTATAACTTATCATGAAACCAATACCAACAATGTCAGTGAGTATTAAAGTTGACAAGGTCTTTATTTGGAATGCTGGGGGGGACATTCAGGATGTCAGAATAGAAGTATGGATTTCAGGATATAAACTTTTTCATATATTCTCTAGCAAGTGCAGTATATCTCATAACTCCAAAATTCACGTATTTTTAAGGTGAAATTTCCAAAATATTATTTGCAGGCTTTTGAATCAGGTTTAGTTTGAAGTCCAGTGCTTATGTTTTTGAGGCTTTCTTGCTGAAGATTCTATCTCCTATAAGATTCAGCTTGAAGTACATTATTTTTATCATTAGAGATTCAATTTGACATGATAAAAAGGAGATTTTCAAGATCTTTTGGGTGCTTGTCAAGATCTTTGTTGGAATGGGGTCTGGCAGGTTTTCCATGCTGCATGGGAGATACACATAAAATTTGTGTTAACAAAAGGAAAAGCTCTTTTGCAAAAATATAGCTGTGCAAGCTTTCCTAAAGCTGCTAGTTACTGCTGCTTTTGCGTGCATAAGGTCGAGAGAAGGTGATCACTTTAAACATTCAATGTAATACATATTGCCCAGCACTTCTAGAGAACTTTGTTGGTTGAGATTTCACAAAATGTGGTGGCAAAATCCAAATCGAAATTTGTCTCTCCATCAAGAATCAATTGATCATTGTGTCAAATTTGTATCATCCAAGTGAAGTCTTTGGGAAGCTCTTTTGCAAAAATATAGCTGTACAAGCTTTCCGAAAAGCTGCCAGTTACTGCTGCTTTTGCCATGCATAAGGTTGAGAGAAGGTGAACACTTGAAACATTCAATGTAATGCAACAAAAGGAAAAGCTTTTTTGGCAAAAATATAGCTGTGCAAGCTTTCCAAAAAGCTGCCAGTTACTGCTGCTTTTGCCATGCATAAGGTTGAGAGAAGCTGAACACTTGAAACATTCAAGATGATCTATTTTCACTACCCAGAGTGCCACTCTAGGATAACTACAATAATTCTAGAGAACTTTGTTGGCTGAGACTTCAACCAAATGTGGTGGCTGCACTTCAGAGTGCAAATTTGAAGCTTCAAAGTCCAGCTGCCACTTCTGCTTGTCTGAATTCAGAGATTTCTTATGCAAACACAAAACTTTAAGTGTCCCCATTAAGAAACAATTCATCATTGTATCAAATTTGTATCATCCAGCTGAAGTCTTTGGGAGGTGCAAGTCACATGGCAATGCAAATATGTCACCTATATATAGGATAGGGGGCCATCATGTGTGTATGGCATGATCGCATCATGTGTGTAATGCCTTGTGGAAGGATCGTAGAAGAAGATGTATGTGCACAATGCATGATATGAATGATGCATGAAAGGGAAAAGTGAATATGTTGATTTTGATCATATTGTTCATTACCTTGACACATGGGCAAGGTATGTTTGCATGATCGAGACAATGCAAATAAAAACGTATAGATACTGATTTTAATGCCATTGTTGATTACCCTAGCATGTGGAGCAAAGGATTCACAAGGAATCTGCCAAGAAAGTAAAAAAGGAGTAGGCTGCAAAACCTTCTCACAATACTTGCTTATCCTTTAGCTTCTCCATCTTCTTCTCCCAATTTTTGCATAGGTTTCTCTCTCTACTTTCTCTCTCGTCAGGTAGAAGCCCACTCCCTTTGCGTTTGAAGCAATCGAACACACCATCACGTAGCTTTGCGTCGCCTCTTTCAACTGGTATCAAAGCTTTGAGATTTTCCGTTGCAACAAAGTTGCCCCAAATGCTTTTCTACTTCAGCTTATGTTAAGTTGAAGGTTTTTTCTTGCATTTGGGAGAATTTCATTGCAAAAAACCTTCATTTTTGCGATAAAAGTGCTATTTTTAGAGGATTCCTGCAGCTCATAGCAAAGCTGAAGCAAATTTTGAGTTTTTTAGAGAGTTTTATTGCGGAGAACCTCTTCTATTGTGCTTCTTGTATTCCCACATGTCATTTTCAGCAACCTCTTTGCTGGTTTTTTATTTACAAGTCCTTTTGTTGCAGCAATTCTCTCTCATTTCAATTGGGAGTACATGTATAAGAATTGCGGAAGTGCATGGAAACTTATTATAGCACGTCATTTGTCTGATTTTACAGGTCATATTGCTACAAAAATTGGGGCTTTTGTGAAAAGAAGCACCCATTGACTTTGTTTCGCATTTATGTATTGCTTTTTTGGTTGAAAAGCAACAAATTTGTTGTTTTTGATGCAATTATAGCTTGCTAAATTTTTTTGATTTTTTCTACAGAAAAAATTTCAGAATTTGTTTTTTGCTAGTTTTGAACACTTTTTGGGCTTAATTTCTTAGATGTAGTCTCGTCAGTTGATTGCGGACATGAGAGTAGGTGAATTTTACATTTTTTGGTGAAATTTTGAAGCTCTTGGTGTGCAAACATGGCTTCTACTTCCTCTATGTCAAAAATTTGTTTGAGATCAGTGGCTTTGATTTGTGGAAAGAGAGAATGTTGGGCATCCTCTTTCTTAAAGATTGCGAAGGGGCTCTTAACGAAGTTCCATCATCATCGTGTTCCAATACAACATATCAACAACTCTACAAAGACCAAGAGCTATGAAGATTCAAGTTTTAGAAGATCTCATAGTCACAAAACCGCTCCTTGTGGAACTCGTGGCTTGAGGGAGAGGTGATGTCATGGACAAAGGAAAACATCGTAAACATCAGATTCCATGTGACTTTACATATCTCATGATTGGTTGAGATTTTTGAGAAACTAATGCTTCCATTGCAACCAAAACATGCCAAAACCCCAAGATTAACAGTCTATTTCTTGAATTTTGACACTCGAAGGTCTTGTTTTGAGTTGATGACATCATCGATGACATCATCAACCTGTAGCCACCCTTGAACCGCCCTTGGAAAACCTATATAAGGAGGGGTTGGCCACATATATACTCAGTCTTTCCAATGCCAGTCTTGGGAGCTCAAGGAGTCGTGGTCTCCAAGTACGTACTTTCCAATTTCCAGTTCCAATTCTTGTCTTGATTCTTGTTCTAGTCTTGTCTAGTTTAGTTCTTGCACATCCTATCTTTTCCACTTGTAATCTCGTAGTACGAGATCTTTTCGAGTTATTTCTTGTATCTAGTTCATCTCTCTAAAGGGAACTGTTATAATCGAGATATCTTGTTTCATACCTACGGTCCCGGGTTGTGGGACTCTTGTATCATCTCTAATCCAATTATTCATACCTATCGATCCCGAGTTGTGGGACGTCTTGTATCCGTTAGATATTTTTTGTATTATTTCCCCCACGTGGGCGATTTTGTAATTGAAAGTATAATTCCGAAATCTTGTCTAGTCTAGTTGGAGGGCACAATCTAGTGCTCCCCTGACAACACCCCCCAATCCTCATGCTGTACTATGTTGCATCGTGGTCCTGAATATGGACGCCCATTGGAAACCTGCCATATGGGGGAGCCCTCTCTCTTGGCTCTCGTGCCTCCTCATCTCTCGTCTCTGTGATGCAGGCAAAGTCGTGTGACTTTAGGATCTCCTCTAGACTTTTTGGTCATGTCCAAAGTGCTCCGTTGCAGTTCCACACTTCTCCTTTGAGTGGTGACTCCTTGTGTGGTGATGTCTCATAGGCCGCGTGGTCCTATTTGATAAAGAGTCAGTCTATGAAGACCTTACCATCATGGTAAAAGGCTTCCCTCCCTTTTCAACGTGCCTGGAGTATCTCTGGCATGCAGGCGCGATGGTGTGCTACAAGCATTCTCGTGAGGTCCTCGTCCATGTAGAGGACGCCATCTGCTAGTTCATGTAGTAGTGATCGACGCCTATAGAAGGTGGTCTGTGTCTCCTCGGAGCTCATCCGGAGGATGAGTGCTCGCGAACGAGATGTATCCGTGCCAGCCCTCCATGCTTCTGTGAAGGGCATGCTCATATATCCAAGCTAGTGGCAGACGTCGGTGGCATTTTCCTCTGGGAGGCCCGTAATCCGAACATGGAGTCTTCGGATGTGTCAAAGTCTTTCCTTCTCTAAGTGAATCTTGAACCCATGAGAGCTCTTCCTTCTTCACGTCTGCAATGACCCAGTGTATCCTGAACTCTTGAAAAAGTAATGCAGGGAATACTGCCGCCAAGCTTTGGCGGTGTCAGAAGCTAAAATTGGGGGCCTAATTGAAGTTGGCTACCAGAGCCATAATTAGTCCACTCCACCTCTTTGGCCACCACTTTGGCGCATGCAGCACTTAAGGCTGGGATTTGGCAAGGCCACTCCTGGCCTCTCTGGAGTCTATATAAAGAGATGTTTGGCACTCATTTGGGTGTTTGATCTCAATTGTGTAGATCTTCAGGACTATTGCGTATCATCATTACCATCATTTGTTGATGCTAGTTGAGGCTATTTTCTGGTCTACACTCTCTGCACTCTATTGCTACATGCTCACTGTTGGAGGTCACTCTGTGTTGAGTATACAGAGTGTGAGCTTTCCGGTGGAGTTGGTGATTAGCATTATAGGGTGATTGAGTGGCTTGGATATAGTCATTTGGCATGCATCGGTGAAGTTCTTGTGGATCCAGTCATCATCTTTATTGTATTCACGAAGTCGGTCAACACTTTCATACTGCTTTTGGTTCGTCTCTAGAATGGCATGATAGCCCTCTGTTTCATCCTTTTGTAGCTCTTCCTTCATGTCTTCAATGACCTTCTTAATCCTTTTGTGCACTCTCTCTCCATGTTGAGGGTGCGGTCTGCTTCCTTTTTGGCCTTTTTAATGGCTTTAGAGATAAGTTCTTCAACCTCCCTCCGGTCCAATGGAGCCATCTCAGTTCTCAGGTGTGTGGGGAGAGAGAGAGAGAGAGAGAGAGAGAGAGAGAGAGAGAGAGAGAGAGAGAGAGAGAGAGAGAGAGAGAGAGAGAGAGAGAGAGAGAGAGAGAGATTAAAGTTTGGGGTTAGGTTTAGGGTTAAGGTTAGTTGGGTGTTAAAGTTTCGAAATAGGGTTGGGATTAGGGTTAGGGTTAGGGTTAAGTTTTTCTATTGGGATTTAGGGTTTCGGGTTAGGGTTAGGGTTAGGTTGGGAGTCTAAATTAGGCATAATTATGATCAGGGTTTTGGCAATGGAGGGCGGGTTGGGTTTTACTGTTTAGGTTTCGGGCTAGGGTTCGGGTTAGGATGGGGTTAGGGTGGGAGGTTAGATTAGGCATGGTGATGGTTAGGGTTAGGCGATGGGGTGTTCGTTTTTCGCACATGTAGGGAGGGCTGGCGAGGGCGAGCTGGTACAGGCCGTGAGTTGAGCCGTATAGAGGTTGCAAGCTGAGGTATAGAGGTCCAAATCGCGAGCTGAAGTTGGTACAGAGGGGGCGGCAGAGGTTCAGGTCGCAAGCTGAGGCTGGTACAGAGGGGGCGGCAGAGGTTCAGGTTGCGAGCTGAGGCTGGTACAGAGGGGGTGGCAGAGGTTCAGGTCGCTAGCTGAGGCTGGTACAGAGGGTGCGGCAGAGCTGGATGGCGACCTGTGAGGATTTCTGCAGAGCAACCATAGTTTAAGCCTTAGCTTTTGGTCCACTTATATATATATATATATATATATATATATATATATATATATATATATATATATATATATATATATATATATATATATAGATAGATAGATAGATAGATAGATAGATATATATTTATAGAGAGAGAGAGAGAGAGAGAGAGAGAGAGAGAGAGAGAGAGAGAGAGAGAGAGAGAGAGAGAGAGAGAGAGAGAGAGAGAGAGAGAGAGAGAGAGAGAGAGAGAGAGAGAGAGAGAGAGAGAGAGAGAGAGAGAGAGAGAGAGAGAGAGAGAGAGAGAGAGAGAGAGAGAGAGAGATTTTTCGCAGATCAACTGTTCTTTGTGTGGAGAAGATGTGGAACGAGAATTATTTACATTACATCAAGGAGAGAAGTGCTTACAACGAATTGTTACATGCAATTATTGTGACTTTCCGATTGCAGCCATTGATTTGGATGTTCATGCAGTATGTATCTCTTTTGACATTGTAGAAGATAAGATGAAGATTGACAAATATAAGAATGTCTCATGCATTGTTTTCACCGTCTTTTGTTTTTACTTTTCTCTATTTCAGGATCAATGTGGAAATCGAACTGAGATGTGCATCCCGTGTAATAAGTATGTTAGATTACGCGAGCTAGTCTCACACAATTTACATTGCCACAATGACCATGGAGACATCATTGGTACCTCAAGGTTTGTATCATATATCATGTTTTCTTGGTGTGGCAAATGAGAGGATGCGAATAGGAAGTAGATTTTAGAGAGCTCTTAAACCATGTTACGTTTTGTGTCTTGGAAGGTCATATTTCAATGTAATGAACGGTAAAGTAACCTCTTCTTGTGAAAAAGAGAGGGAAGGGGAACGATCAGGGTTTTGGGGGTGATGGAAGAAAAGCAAGGAGTGTTCTCTCTCTCTCTCTCTCTCTCTCTCTCTCTCTCTCTCTCTCTCTCTCTCTCGCTCTTCCCCCCCCCTCTTTTTTTCTATGGAGAGGCAAGGAGTGACAAATGGAGCGCACAGGCATTGCAGCTTGTTGTTGACACAAAAATTTGATATTTATTTATTTAATATTTTCAGATCTCAAGTGCCACATGCACAAGGAGAGCATAGTCATGGAGGTTCCTCAAAGAGGAAATTACTCGTCACTTTTGCAGTAACAGGAATTGCAATCATCATAGGCACACTTGTGCTTCAAAAACGCAGTCCAACTTAAAGTTACTGAGTACTAGTTTTCTAATCACATTAGGGCGTGCGAAGAGGTAAGTGGGTCTCATCAGAGCTTTGGAATACGCACCATTGCTGGAAGGTTGCATGTGGTTCAGCTTTTTTCATTTTTCCTTTTGTATTTGCAGGTTGACGAGAAATTAAGGAATGCTGCATTACTCTAATTTATGGGCATTCTGAAATGTTGTACCCGGAACTTGTAATGACTATGCTACAGCCTTTTCTGGTCTGGGAGATTATCTTGTTACCTTCCCTGTAACTTGTGTGACTCATCTGGGACAAGTTGAGTGTTAAATGAATTCATGTCCATGTTTGGTCTTATGCCAAACTTATGTGCAGCACATAACTTCATGTATGGAGCTTCTTGATGTCATGCGTATGCAGCTTGAGGCTGACACATGTATGACATATTTTTTATCCCTTGTCAGACCTTACATTTTGCATGCAATAATGGCCATATTTGCTTGCTCGTTGTTGATATATTGGAAAGTGAAGTTTCAGGCCAACAAACATTCTTTGGGTTATTTGGGTCATCAAATGGTCCTCATCTTTTTGCTCGATAAGATGTCTTTTTTAGATTATGCCAATGTGATATATCAAATTATTTGTTTTGAAGTTACTGAGTAGAAAAAAAAAACTTACCAAAGAACAACTTCAGGAATTTATTTGTTTGTTGCCAATTGTAATGGCGGACTATCTGCTAGCTTTTTTTTGCTAATCAGCATACATCCTTTTATGGAGATTTTAAAATGGCTTTGAAATGAATAAACATTGTTTGCATAGTAAGGAAGAAGTTGACAGGAAGTTATCAATGTGCTTAGCACAGGAAATGTTATATTACTGCTAGTCTGTATATGTGTTTTCTCCCCACGTGAGAAATAGATGACTGTTATGGGAATCCATACAACTCCAGTCAGTTTTTGTATGGAGATCGCACTAAGCCATACAATACCAGTCAATTTTGGTATAGATCACTTAGTTCTTTCAGAATTTTGAAGTGGATGGAGTTAAGTTGCTCGATTGCCATGCTAAAGATCTACGTGCATAAAGATGAAAACTATATAATACTTGAATGCACTTACGATAAAATGACTATCGAGTCAAGGTGAACTTTTATGCTGTCTTATGTCATATACATAAATATTAGTTTGGCTGTATGAGAATAAAGAATACTGCTCTCCATATGCGTCCTGGGACTAAGGCATATTTTTCGTTTATTTGGACAATAAATGGACATTGCAAATACAGAATCATGTTATATGAAACAAGGAATATATCTTTTAAGAAAATAAAACCCTTCACCTATGTGGTTGCATTAGATGTCTTCCTATGCTGGTTGTTGTAATAGAGACCTATAGCAGAGTTGCTGGTCGACGCTATAGATATGTTGAGTCTACTGTCTTGCATTGTGGATGTCTTTCTATGTTTATACTTTTGTGCACCATACCCAAGAAGGTTGTTATGGTTGATGTTATTCATGAAGAAAATGGTAATGGAAATATGAAAAAATGTTTTACCTTATTGTGATCTAGCTAATTATATGAGGATGCGAAGGTTTTGACTATTTCAAAGGTAGTATCGGAACAGATTCTTTTCAACACGTCTTTTCCTTTTCGTTCTTTTGATTATTTTATTTTATTTAATTTATTATTATTATTATTTTTTTGGGGGGGGGGGGGGGCGGCGGCATGAATTTACAATTGTACAAAGCCTGCAGGGAGGTCATAGGCCACAAGGGCTAGAACATAAATTTGAGACGATACAAGCGTGCGTGTCTCTCCTTTTTGTAGCCTTGTAACTCAAGGTACAATTTTCAATGAAGGTATTGGGCAGGGAAGTTGCAAAAGATATTTATGCTGAAAGAGAACCGTGTTTCTAGATTTTGATATATTCCGCAGGATATCAACTACAATTGATACAAGATCCTAAACATCCTCATTATGATGTGTAGAATATGTTTGTATATTTATTTTGGTGAACAATATGAATTGAACAGTAGACATGCCTTTCTCCAACATACTCTGATTTGCGTGCATTCCAAAGGAGATTTTGCGTGTTTCTCTTCAAGGAACCCTAGCTTCGGCATTCAAAGAGCATCCCAAAGAGGCCATGCATGAGGATAAACATGTTCATTTTTAAGCCACCAAGGATAGACCTCTGAAGGGACCCGTACTTGATCCCATTCCCCATGAATTCCCTTTGCACTAGATATGACTACTATGAAAAAACATTCTTTTGGTTTGCATGTGCTTGAAGGGGCTGATGATCAATAGACAGACATTCCTACTAAGTTGGTAGAATTCTTTCTTGATAAGTTGTTTTAGTATGTTATGAAGGGTACAAGGTTTGCTTTCAAAAGCATGCAAAACATGACTTTTATAGAAGACCAAATGTTGCAGCTTAATGATTTATTAAAGGTTTAATAGCTGACAAGTAAGGTGCGCAAGATGAAGAGAAGCTATGCAAAGGACTTTACGTAAAATATTTTGTATCCCCATACTTTCTTTGTAATATCGCCACTTAGTTAGAATCCTCAATTCTTATGGATGTAATTAAATTTTGCAATCCCCAAGAGTCTTGGAAATCTCACCTACAATAGGTTAAATATCTCAATGAATTGGTTGGAATAGCTCTACAAGTAGTGTAGGACTATTTTTAACTAGAGTGGCAACTTTTGGGTATGGACAAGGCCACTCGTTTTTGTATAAAGCTCAAAGAGATCTCAATTTTGTGGACTTTTTTTGCCATTTGGGAATAGAGAGCTCTTGGAAATTTTGTATCTCTTTCTTCTCCTTGCTCCATGGGGGTGGATATGATGAGGAGTCTCATAGAGGGTATGCAGGCCTTGAGAGGTTCTTTCCAAGCATTGGTGGCCCCATACATGCTGATGAGCTCCGATGTGACGTAAGGTAGGTTCCACAGAAGTTTCAAAGCCTCTTTTCTTGCTACGTGTTGTTTGTTTTGTAGTTTTGTGTGTAGTATCATGTAAAATTTGAATTTCACACATTTTGGTATGTGACAAGGGAAGGGTATCTCTGATAAGACAAGTATATATCACTTTGAGATTTTTTGCAGTGGTTTCAACTTCGACTCCTCCACTTTCCTCTCATTTTCTCCTCCTCCATAGCTTTCTATATTGGTTTCCATGCCCTCGACCAGGTAAGATGCTCTGATTGATAATTTAAGGTGTCTCAATCACCCATTAGACCTACGATGGCAAGACCTTTACGGTGTCGTTGTCGGGGATCCTTCACTTAAGTCAGTGTTAGAGAGCTTCTAGAGTTGAAGAAGGATGATTCAATGCATGTCAGTACTTGGAGAGCAAGGATTGCTCAAGAATTTACTATTTGCCAAGGTAAATTATCATTTTCTTCTTAAAATTCATCATCTTTAACATTCTTTAGGCTCCTTTGAGCTCGAGGAGTGGATAGGAACAACTTTGGAGCAAGTTAGAAGATCTTGAAAGCAAAACGGGGTACTCTAGTGCTTCAAACTTAAAAAATAATTTCTTTTTAATGTTCATTTGGCTAAAAATGGATCTCAAAGAAAGAGTGTAAGAGAGAACTATACTAGAGGGAGGAGAGAGAAGAAACCTTCAATTGCTTGCTTCTCTTTATGTAGTCAACCAAATTGCTTGAGATTTCATATACGACTTCTTTGAGGTAAGAAACAACTTATATGAAAGTTTCATAGCTAGAGGAGGTGTATGGATTGAGTAGTAAGCTTTGAAAATTTGAAGTTTGTTTTTTTTCCTAAAAAAGGAGTCAAAATTTTTGTAAAGTTTTTTCATATTTGGAATTGACACTCTTGAAAACTTAGGAAAGGACTCATCAAACACCTCAAATGGGAAAAATTTCAGAAAACACAGAGATATCACCTTCCTCGTACATGGGACATCATTTGATAGTAGACAATCACGATTTCCCAAGGGAAATTGCAACCATTTTTAGGCATCATGATTGTCGAGTGGCATCCTAGTCCATAAAAATATGTATTTAGAGCTTCATAACAACGACAACCTAAGGGTCTTGAAAGCATAACCTCATGGAGGGCTTGTGCACGACCTATCCAACGTGTCAAGCAATGGCATACACTCATTTATTCATGACCACCTTTTATTTGAGTCGATCACACCAAGCAAGAAAAAACACAAATATTAGTAGGCAACAAAAGACAAGAGCTTCTTCAACAAATCACACATGGTAGCATTCAAGTTCTAGATCCACAACCTAGCAAGATTAGAGATGCAACCTATCCATGAAGGACAAACATCTTGTGTCTTCATTAATGATGATTTTTGTATTGATCACATTTCTTTGTGTAGACTCACTATCTTTATTCTATCAAGTGTGTGGCAAAAGGTTTTATAGTTCCAAGTATAGGTTTTGAACCCACAATCTCCCACTTCTACGGCTTATGCTTTAGCCAGTAGCCCATATGATTGGTGCATGATTGTTTGTCTACTTATTCATAAAATAAACCCACATAGGAAGACGGGTAACAACATATAAGCCAAGCTTCAAAGAAGGGCTACATGGTTTTGAACTGGTGCACTCATGGAGGAAAGGATGTGGAAAAAACTATGTTTGGATTTTCAATATAAGCTTGAGACTCATTTTTCAAGCCTCTCATAAGTTGGAGTTTTCTTATCGCCAAGCTTTTAAATCTTTTGGAGGATTCTTTCTTATGATTAAAATTGAAATTAGACTAAGCTTTATATTGGACAATATAGGGACCTTAAAAACGAGATGATGAAGTTGCCTAACAAAGAGAACTCTAAAGAGTTTAGAAATAAACTCTAAAGCATTCATATATAGTTTACTTGCAAAATACGAGGATAATTGCCACATAGTTTACGAGAATAGATAAGGTCATGATTATTTATGAAATAATTATGGAAAGTAAGTATAATTTTATACTTAAGTATGGAATATTACATAAGGGATTCCAAGCTTTACTTTAAGTATGTAAAAAACTTAAAGAGAAATATTTGGAGAGAATCAAGGGAGGATCATAGAATTGGTCTTGACTTAACCATTGAAAGTTCTTTGAAAGAAGTTCTCCAAAGAATGTAGCACTTTGGAATTATAGTTTTCAAATTTAAAGATACTTCAAAGATAAAGATACCAAAGTTGCTCAAAGAACAAAACTTTTATAATTCTATTTCAAGAACTTAAGACATAATGGTCCAAGTAACTAGAATTCAAGAAGTGATCTCATAATTTATCTTCTATACTTTAACATTCAAGGAAATACCTTAAAGATAAATGTTGAAAAGATTCAGCACTAAGGTATGCTAAACCCAAAGTACTAGATCTTTGGATAGGATAAAGATGCTCAAAACATGATTTGTTTTGATAAAATTTCATTAGCTTCTATCATGTTAAAGGAAGTATCCACTAATTCAAAGTATTAATTTGAGTTAGGTTGATGAGGATTATTATCCAGGAAGAAGCAAAAGACCATTCCTTGAATGATCATATGCAAGTATAAATTCAATCATCTTGAAAACATTGTACAAATTTTAATAGGTCTTTGAGACATAGATGGATATAAAGTATAATTGAGCTTCATCAAAATCAAAGAATAAGTCATACCTTGATTTGCATAGCTAAACAAGAATATTGGACAAGTATATCTTTTAGACAAGCTATTTGCAAAGTTTAATGCTTGAAAAATTTCAATGTATTAGCAATTAATCATTTATAGTAAAGAATCAAGAAGATTATAAAATGATAAATAAGTTAGATTTGTGTTCCTAGAGCAAATTATCATGGCATGGGTGAAATATGACTCTTATACTTTAAACATGTTGAGATATCAAGCTGAACACTCTAGGATGAGTCGTATCACTTTTTCATTTCTCTGACATGTATAGTGGTCATGCCATATATGTCAAGGATACTTCATTGAGCTTTATTAGATTTATCTACCGAGAGTGATGGCACATTTTTTTCTTTCCCATGTAGTGTTCTTTATATATTGCACTTGTTGTATTATTGTTTTTAGGTCATTCTTGTTTATTCCTTTTATGTAATAGAAGAAGAAGAAGATAATTCTTCTTTGCCTCAATCTATGTGTGTGATCCTTTTTGAGTATGAGAGTGTGTGAGTAAGCTCTCTTCCTTATCGTCTTCCTTGTGACAAAACATACTTTGAAAGATATATCCAAGTCAGCTAGAAGAATATATTTAAAATAGACAAGAAGCAAATATGGATTGACCAATGTCAATAACCTTTGTTTCGAACTCAAGAAACAACACAAAGGAATAAATATCACACATAGGGTAAACGAAAGTTCAGTTCCAAAATTTTATGTTAGTATGGGAAACCATATCCTAAGGTGATATTCTTCCTTTAGTTTGACACAGGTTAGGAAGTGAACATGAATCAAGCAATGAAGCTTGAGATTCTTTTCCAAAAGTTCAAAACTCCTTTCAAAGATCATTCAAGAGGTGCAAAGAATTCAAAATTCTATCATTTTCTCATGTTATTGATTACTTAGGAGCAATAAAAAATCAAGTATTGAGTCTAAGAGTTTTTTTCTTACTTAAAACAAGTACTAACAATAGAATTTTCCATAGTAGTGGGAAAGAAAACTTCTTCAAGGTTTCTAGACAACAAGTAGTCCCCAAGAAAGTCCCAAGCCTCCGATAGCGGTGCTTAACTCTTATGATGGTATAACCCAAAGGTGTATCAATCTTGAAGAGATTCTTAAATTTGGAATCTAAAAATCATTACCAGATGCTTACATTTGTGTTCTCAAAAATCACTAGGGTAAGACAATGAGATTTATAGATAGTGAAACAGATCTTTAAATAAAGACTAATTCTTTAACATTGTGGCTTGACCAAACTAGGAATCGATCAAACTTGTGAAAACTTGTCCAAATATCTACAATTGGAACTACTATAGATTTTACCAAAGTACTAGCATTAAGCTCATGATGAATCACGAGATAAGAAAAGAGGTAGATTTTTGTCATAAAAGTTCTTTGTAAGGACTTAAATTATTGAAATCACGCACACAAAAATGGATCCAAATTAGATAAAGATAATCAGACTAGTTCAAAGGAACTAATAGGCATGCAAAGCGGTTATTAGACCTTAGTCTTTGCTCTCAAAATTGGTGCCAACAAGAATTAGGGAGAGGAGCATTAGAATTGATTATGAGAGCATTCAAAAGACATAGAAAGAAGGCCAAAAATAGGATGTATTTTTATGGATCGGAGAAAGTATCCACTAGTATGGGAATGCTTACTCTCTTTGATAACTTTTCTTTGATGGTAAAATGAAAATAAATCATTATTCAAAGAAAACATCAATTAGTTATCCTTATCTTAGGAAGGTTAATGTACTTAAACCATTGAAAGAAATGATGAAGAATGAAGAAGAGTTTTAGTCTCACATTGAGATTAGAGGTGGACTCTAAGCTTTGCTTAGTCAGATTTTTGAATCAATTTTAGGTTCAAGTGTGAAATTCACTTCAACAAAGGTTATTTGCACTAAATTAGTTCAAGTTCAAAACACCTACATACTAGAGCAACTCAGGAATTCATTATGGTAGCTCAAAATTATGCATAGAGACTAGCATTTCAAGAAAGGATAAGTAAAGAGATATTAACTTAGTCCTAGTTGAAGCATAAAAGTTTTGAGTAAAGGAGAAATGTTATCAATGGAAGCTTGGTGGGTTGACACACTGAGTATCTTATGGTTGGATGATGTTTAGGTTTACTCTAAGAATCTTTTTGAGAGTCGAGTTTACTTCTCCTAAAGATAGATAAAATGCTTCAATACCTTTTGAAACATATCTTTGAATTCTTGAGTCACATAGAGTTTGACTCAATTTATTTTAGCATATCTTAGAAGCTTGAATTGGTTGCATAGAGTTTTGGATTTTTCCTTTCCACTTTCTAAAACATTTGGATCTGACTCAGATAAAGTATTTGAATCATTTGAGTAAAGGCCAAGGTTAACCATTTGGAATAGTTAATTAAATTAAAAATTCTATATAGATGTTTTGTGTAGAACCCATTCAATCTTCAACAATATTCATCCATTTGAATTTTCTTCAAATTAAGTAGCAAAAATCCAATGGATAAAGTAAGAATTCATAGTTCTCAAAAAGAATCCAATAAAATCTTAAAGAGAAAAGAGTTAGGAATCGATTCCTAAGAAGTTGAAGCTAAGTTTTTGAGAAAAGTATCCTAAGCCGAACAAAGTTCATTTTGAATTTGATTTGGTCTAATTGGACATAGCACATGCATAAAAAAGAAGACTCACATGAATATCCAGAGTTGACCATGAATCTTCCCAAAAGTGAAGGATTAATGTGAACCACAAAGCAAGGCTGATCTTTTGAACGAGGACGGTGGCAAAAGATAAGTGTTTACGTCTTGAACTCGGGACATCCCTAATGAGGAACCCTTATTATATTTTGAGATAAGCAAGGAAAAAAAAGACAAGTAGGATGTCTTTTCCAATTGATGATTGTTTTCAATTCATGTTTGATCTCGTTATCATTACCTTGGACTTCATCGTAAGGGAGAGTTGAAGTAGGGGAAAGACTTCCATAGGTTAAGTTTAAATCTAATTCAGGGCGATGAAACTAGCATATCATTTCAAGCACTAGAAGCACTTGCATGCATGTATAACCTGCTTCTACTTCATGGATGAAAAGGAAAGAATGTGTGTGCATTTTTCTTTTTTCAAGAGAATGTTTTGTTGCACAATTCCAATCCGAAGGAATACTTCTACATACACCCCAATGTCTTCTTCCATTGCGAAAAGGTTGTAGATGCCCAAAAGCATGTGCATAATCTTGTTGAATCATAAAGTTTAGCATGAGTAGTGTGTTTGTGCACAACCTAAATGCATGAAGTACAAGCATGCAAACACATGCAAAACATGCAAACACATGCATTTGCATGAGTTACAACCATCAAATATGCTTCTTTCAATACATTTTGCACACATCCAAGTAAAAAGATTATGCATGCGAGAATAGATGCATGATATTGCAAACACAAGTACTAATTAGAATAGAATCTAATTAGTTAGAAGGTCAAGGGACCTTCATAGGAGATTGGAAGTAAGAAAATCTTAAATTGAGCTTATAACTTGAACTAAATTAGTTGAGAAATTCTTATAAGACATGGATGGAACCATTTTTTGAGGGGTTAGACAAAATCTAAAGAGTTCATGCATACTTTATTGACAAGGATTATTGTCATAAGAATTATGGGATTA
Source organism: Ceratopteris richardii (assembly GCA_020310875.1). Classification (NCBI taxonomy): domain Eukaryota; kingdom Viridiplantae; phylum Streptophyta; class Polypodiopsida; order Polypodiales; family Pteridaceae; genus Ceratopteris; species Ceratopteris richardii. The sequence goes on along the minus strand of MU260873.1, from coordinate 61,236 downwards.
GTTAAGTAAGTCATGATTTTTTATGCATTATTCCATAAAGATAAGTATACACTTTATCCTTAGGTATGGAATAAAACACAATATGTTCCAAGATTTACTTTAAGTATTCACAATACTGAAAGAAGAACATTTGAGATTCATGAACAGACCACAAGCTTGATCTCAAGTCAACTATAGGAAGTTTGTTGAAACTAAACATCTCCAAAGCAAGGCCAGCACTTTGGAAAATTATAAAGTTCAATGGTATAAAACCAAAGTTGTGGAGTAAAACACTTATGGATAAGTTGTTTATCAAGTGTCTCCAAAAAAAACTTTGTTAGTTCTAATTCACCACCTTTAGACCTAATGATCCAAGGAGTTAGAATCTAATTGGTATTCTTGAATAAAGTATCATTCATGTTTAAACATTCAAGAATATTTCTTAGATGATAACTATTTCAACATTAAGGTATGTTGAAAATCCAAATTAATAGATGATTGGATAGGACAAAGAGGTTCAAACATGACATGTTTTGTACAAGAATCTAGTTGATCTTCAAAGGTGCTAGCTCTAAGTTAACTTATTCATTTGAGTTTGCTACAACTTGAGTAGCATTACTCCAATGAACTTCATAGAGTTTAGTACAATCTTGAAAGGAAAATTTAGGAATTGCTCATAAGATTGACAATTCCCAAGAACTAAAAGCTAAAGTCTTTGAGAAAAGTGTCCTAAGTTGGAAAAAATTCATTTTGGATTTGATTTGGTCAAGTTAAAGCGAGGTTGAACAAAAGTGAATGGAACATTTTCTTCTACATTCTACATAGGAGTTTTCAAGCCAGTAGGACAAATAAGTCCTCTACTTGGTTGATAAAGCAAGTAAATGTTGGTTGCAAGTGCATCATAGTACAAACATTAAAGTTAGATGTTTGGATCAACTAGACTTCTAGTTTTACTCCCAAATCAAATTCAAGTGGAACAAGAGTTCTCATTTCTTGATAAGGATATCGATTCCACCTCAATATCTAGATCCATGCACTAGTGATGGTCAGAAATGGACTACTAATACAATTCCACCCATTTCACATGTTAGTGCCCAAATAACACGTAGTGAAAACAATGAATTGGCCACAAATGTTTTTTGATCCACCCTTATTATTCAATCCCTACTTTGCACTCATATCAATTTATCATGTGCAAAGCTAGATGGTGTTTTGAATTATTTGGGCACAGATCAATCAAAAGATTCTCCTCTATTCATTTTGAGTATGAGGTGAATCCCACCATAGAGATGAAAACATGTTCTTCTAGGTTAGAACATTAGGCTCGAGGGTATGCCCTGAGTTACTATATATATAGCTTTATTTTTTTGGACAAAAATATTTCTCAAGGGGGGAGAAATGTTATAAAATAAATTCTATGAGTTGAATGTCTGATCGATTCAAACAGATATGGAATCGGACATTGTTTGTTCACTCATGTGTATGGCCAAAAATATGAGCATAAACTTAAGCATAGATTCATGCATTGTCTAAAAGAAGTAATCCACTTAACCTAGAGGTTAAGTCTCAAGGATTTTAAGGAGGAGGTCTTGGGTTCAACTCCCGTGGGGATTAAGAGTAGAGAGTTTTACCCAAAGAGCTCTAGATTCTTCTAACTCAAATTAACATGAGTTAACTTGAGTGCAAAGAGACTTAACTCGAGTGGCAAGTACATCAACCACTAGTGGACTCTAGTGTAAGGTGCTAAAGTAGTGGTGGAGATCACACTAACCACTAGTGGACTCTACTAGAAGATACTAAAGGAGTGGTGGTGATCCCACATGGACTTGTGGACTCTAGATACATTCGTGGTCCTTGTTGATTTGAGTAGCTATATAGAGAGTCATAAGGTTGGGAGGAGAGTCATCTCTTTATCATGTGGTGGTCCTTATGATTTTAGTTCATTACATAAACCATGGTACAAACATCAGAATTAGATGTTTTAGTCAACCAAAGTTCTAGTTTGATTTCCAAAACAAACTCAAATGAAACAAAAATTCTCAAGGTCTTGACATCAATAGAAATCCCATCCCACTTGCTAGGTCCATGCACTAGTGATGCCCAATAATGGACTACTATATGAAATCCACCCATTTCACATGATAGTGCTCATATAGGATGTAATGAAAATCATGAATTGGGGAAGGATATTTTCAAATCCACCTGTTTCATTCATTACCTACTTTGCACTCAAATTAGTTTATCAAGTGCAAAGCTAGTTGGTGTTACGAATCATTAGGCAAGGGATCAGATAGTAGAATCCTCTCTATTCATTTGGAATACATGGTGAATCCCACCATAAAGATGAACTTGGATAAGAATCAGGGAAGATATTGGCCCATGACTGAATTGCAGAGAGCTAGGCTAGAATATCAAAACATTTATGTATTCCCACCTAGGGATCAAGCCACTACTTTGCAAAATCAAATCCCCAAGGAACTCACCAACATTCATCTTATCAACATTCAGGGTAGACACAACAACAGAGCATTCTAGTTAGACCCCAAGTCTAGTTTGCTACACCTGGTGATAATCCAATTATCGACCTCCTACAAATGCAGAACCAAGAAATAGGATTCCTGCTCCTAAGAGACCACCAGTAGGAAGAGATCCAAACATACCAATAGGACAATCAGTTTTCCCTATAATGCCAAGACCGCCTGAACCAGGAAGAAGACTAAGACCAATTCAAGTTGCCAAATGCACGAGAAGCCACTATGATGGTTCTGGTGAACCATATGATCACATTGCTGAATTCAAGCAAGTGGTGAGAGCTGAACAAGTAGAAGACTTCTTGATTCAATATGAATCATTTGGCCTAACCCTTCCAAACACGGTCTTAGCATGGTTCCAACCCTTAGATCCTAATAATTTTCAAAACATGGAACAAGTATATCAGGAATTGATTGAGGAATTCACCAAGACTGGAATAAAAAACAACTCTTCATCATTAATCCATAGTTTCAAATAGTCACCTATGGAATCAGTGAGGTTAGCAGTGAGACAAATCATTAGTATATGTGAAGAGAGTCCAAAGTTTACAAGAATGTATGAAGGAGTGTATCAATCTAGAGGATAATTTGGCAGAAGATTAAAAAATACCTCAAGGAAGTGTTAAGAGTGAGGATAGTGTTAGCAGTACTTCCAATCCCAGGAACAGTGTAGAAGAGATAGCCGATTTAGTGGCTAAGAAGCTGAATGTTCAAGGACAGAGAAATTATCCCAACAACCATATGAGAGTGCCTATGCTCAAGAGATGCATTCACTGTGGAGGTGACCACCCTTCTCACATGTTCAATAGGGGAGTAGTCCCACCACCTCCTTATGCCTATAACAGACCACCCACGCAGGGTCCAACTCATTACTGTAGCATAGAGCAAAGGTACACAAATCACAGTAAGGAGAATTGTCCTTACAATCGACAACCGAGACCTATACAACCACCATTTAGGCCTTACTGATACCCCCCGAGAGATCAAGGAGGAGAAGTCTATAGGTACCCTCCTTTCCAGTAGCAAGCACCTCCACCACGACCATATGCATATCAAGGATACAATCAACCTCAACCAGTGCTAGGACAATAACCACCTCACCCTCAAAATGTTGTCCTAGTAAAAATCGCTCAAATTAAAGAGAATCATGAAAGAGCAATAGTACCAATCACCCCATTGAAAAGTACTAAGACTTATGACCAATCTTATGACCTTATTGAGGGAAGTTATTCCACCTATGAAGATATTATGGCTGAGTATGGACAATCCTATTAGCCATATACATATGGATCTGATGGATATGATAGCTCCTATGGATATGATCAGGACTATGTGTCACTAATGTACACTACTCCTAGAGCTTGAGTACCACCACGGCCAATGAATAGACCACCTGCTCCTAGAGGACCATGTTATAGATGCAGAGGAGATCACTTTATCAGAGAATGTACATTGCCCAACCCACCAGCACCTCAGAGAGTTTGGGAAGGCTACTACAATGATTGTGCTACGGAACACCTTTTTAGAGATAGTCTTAAGAATCCAAATAAAATCACTCCCACTTCACAAATAAATGTTATAGAAGTGGTAGAGTCATCAAGGAGTGATAAGGAATACACTGTACCATTGAAAGCGATAACTAGGGCAAAAGCAAGAGAGACCCTAGAGAAATCCAAAGAAATTGATCACCAAAATAAAGAATCGAACCCCCCCCCAACACCACAAGTAGTTGTAGACTCTAAAGAGTCTAAGAAGGATGCTAAGTCTAGACGAACCCAAAGATGGAAGACTTGCAGAGAAAAGATGAAACACATGAGATCTTGACAAAATTTAGAGAATGAGAACAACAAGCAGAGCCAAGATGAGGAACTAGAACCTAAAGGAAACCCTAACACAGAGACAAAAAAGCATAAAAAACAAGAGGTAGGATCAGTTTTAGCAGGTCCAATGCCAGAAGAGTTAGCCATGTGGATCAAAGAATTTCAACCACGAATAAAGGCAGGCCCAACCATTGAGCAACATGAAAGAGGATACCCAAGAGGTGACTTAGAGAAAGAGAGATTGGAAATATGTAAGACGTTAATTGAAGTGGCTCAGCAAACCTTAGAAAAATCTGTTCAGCCACTACCCAGCTCAAGGATTCCCGATAAAGAATTTCAGGAATGTGTAGCACCTAATCACCCTAGGGAAGGAAACAAAAACGAGAACTATGAAGAAAAATGCCATGAAAGTAAAGAAGAAGGATCCATAATCCCTGAAGTAGATGTGGAATGACCTAGAGACTTATGGGCAAGAGTCCAAGAAGATAGATGGAAGAAAGTAGAAGGAATTGATCCACCTTTTGAGGAGTTAGAAGCAGTAGGCGAGCTTGAATTGCCAATCCCTGAATTCAACCCAGAAAGATCATCTCAACTTGACAACAACAAAGATGATGAAGACAATGTGAATGTGTTACCAAAATATATGGGGGAGTATGAACATAACTTTGAATTATATCATGTTGCCTCAATGAGGAGAAAGGATTAGAACCCATCAGTCCAAACCTCTGACATAGTACAACACCTTAAAAAAGTAAAAATCCCATGTACTCTGACTCTGGAAGAACTCTTGAAAGCGAACCCTCAATTGAGAGAGAAAATCACCAGCCATTTAGAGGCAAAGTCACACAAAAGCGAGATACGAGATGAAGTAGCCAGGGTTAAAATCCCAATTGACGAGGTTGGAAATTTTAGTGAGGGAGATGAAGGAAACACATGCCTCCCTATCACTTACAGAGGTTATACCACTAAAGCCATATTAGACTCGGGAGCCAGAGTAGCAATTGCTACCAAAGAAATATGGAAGAAATGGGGAAATCCAGCACTACGACCCACTGGGATGAAGATTCAAATGGTAGATGGACACATGGAACAACCCTTAGGATTATTGGAAAATGTAGTATTTACCACTTGCAGAGTCGAACTCGAGCACACCTTAGCAATATGTCAATTCGAAAAGGCTAGAAATTATGAGATGATACTTGGAAGGCCTTTCATGAGACAGCTTAAGGTAGTGCAAGATTGGGGTAAAGATGCAGTATACTTGCAGCATGGAGGAACGACAACTAGGATAAACATCTAGAATTATACTTATCAAGATGTCCCTCCTCTGCAATGGAACCTGATACACAAGGAATACGATAATTTATCCATTCATAGTGTAGGATTGAGTAGTCAAACATGGATGAACAAAGATACTCACCTATGGATGTGTAAGACAGCTAAAAGGGAAGAAGAAAGGAGACAAAGATGGCAGCCAAGACACAAAGAGTCTAGAACTGTAGAATATCCAACTTACATGCCTCAAATATTCTTACATGAAGAATTCGAACCCCATGGTTGGATGGAGATTTTAGCCACTCTTGATGTATGCGTGAATGAAGAAGTAATAACTATGAATGAATGCATAGATGAGGAAGGATATGATGTGAATCTATACATGGTTGTTCTCCAAGAAGAGGATGAAGGAGAAGTAATAGAAAAGGAATGGAATGAAGACTATGAGAGCATAGAAATGGAAAGGGAAACATTTGAGGAAGAAAACAAAAAGCAGGAAGTGCCATGAATAATGAATCAAATCAAGGAATGATGCAAATGGAAGAAAATGAACCAGACATGGAAAAGGAAAAAGAAGAAAACATACCTCAAGACCAATTCGAGGTACCAGAGCATTTCATGAAGTATGAAGTGGAAGAAAGGAAAATTGCTATTCAAATGCCAAAACGGGAAGCACAACCAGGGATAGCATACGACAATAAAGAGCAAACCAAGAAGATTGTAGTAGCTATTGAAGAAGGAGAAGAGAGAGGCACTTTCATAGGACAAGATGTCTCACCTGAGGAAGAACAAGGATTAATACAACTCATAAGAGAGTATAGAGATGTCTTTGCATGGACTTATAAGGATTTAAAAGGGGTAGATCCTTCTATTTGTGCTCATAGAATCCCTATGACAACAGAAGCCAAGCCCTCCAAACAAAGACCATACACTTATAATGATGTTTATTCGACAAAGATTAAGGAAGAGATAGATAAATTGTTGGATGAGGGCTTCATTTATGAAATTGAACACATGGAATGGGTATCACCATTGGTGGTAGTGCCAAAAAAGAATGGCAAATTAAGGGTGTGCATTAATCTTAAAAAGGTAAACGTAGCCACCATATGTGATAGTTACCCATTACCCATCACAGATCATCTGTTGGAAAGGGTTGCAAGCAAGGAATTCTATAGCTTTCTTGACGGCTTCTCAAGATATAATCAGATAGCCATTGCTCCTGAAGACCAACACAAGACTACCTTTGGAACTGAATGGGGAGTCAATGCTTTTAGGGTTATGCCATTTGGATTAACTAACACCCTAGCCACCTTCCAAAGACTGATGTGCCATGTGTTCAAGGAATTTTTGAGAAAGAGTATGGAGGTATATGTGGATGATTTATGTACCTATTCAGCTAGAAGGTCAGAGCACATCCCAGAACTAAGAAAAATATTTGTCAAATGTCGTCAGTATAGAGTATGCCTAAATCCAGAAAAATGTGTCTTCATGGTTTGACAGGAAAGATCTTAGGACACGTTGTCTCTAAGAATGGAATTTCCACTGATGAAAATAAAATCAAAGTAATTCTAGATTTGCCAAGACCAAAGACCGCTAAAGAAGCGCAAGCGTTTATGGGACATTGTGGATATTATCGTCGATTCATTCACATGTATGCCATAATTACGAGACCTGTTTATGGATTGCTGACTCAGTTTAGCTGGATAGAAGAATGTGAAAAGGCATTCAACGAACTAAAGAGTCGTTTGAGTTCAACACCCATTTTGAAAGTACCAGATTAGAACAAACTATTTCATATTCATGTGGATGCCTCCAAGTTTGCCATTGGTTGCATCTTAGCACAACCAGAAGATACAGGAAAGCTAGACCACCCTATAGCCTATGCTAGTAGACAATTAAACCAAGCGGAGTGTAATTATACCACTATAAAACGAGAAGGCTTAGGAATGGTATACATTGTAAAGAAATTTAGACACTACTTATTGGCAAACAAATTCAAATTCTTCATTGATCATCAGGCTCTACTATATCTAGTCAATAAGCCTTGCAATATCGGATGACTAGTACGATGGTTTCTATTGTTCATGGAATTTGATTTTGAAATAGCAGTCAAAAAAGGGAATATGCACATCCGTGCTGATCACCTATCAAGATGACACATTGAGAACCTCCTACAGGAGTGCCAGATGATTTGCCGGATACTTATCTCTTCAACCTAGAAGTATGTCCACAATGGGCTCAACATGTGATCAATTTAAACAAGAGCTAGAAGTATTTCAACCTAGAAGTATACTCACGCATGGACCTCAACATATGATCAATTTAAACAAGAGCTAGGAGTTATGGAAAACTAAAAATCTCCACATCATAGTTGGAAGCCTATACCATCAAGAACCAAGTGGACTACTTATGAGATGTATAAAAGAAGAGGAGCAAGAGATGATTTTCCGGATACTTATCTCTTCAACCTAGAAGTATGTCCACAATGGGCTAGAAAATTGGTTCCCATACTCATGCATGGACCTCAACATATGATCAATTTAAACAAGAGCCAGGAGTTATGGAAAACTAAAAATCTCCACATCTAGCTGGAAGCCTATACCATCAAGAACCAAGTGGACTACTTATGAGATGTATAGAAGAAGAGGAGCAAGAGATGTGGCTTCAAAAAGCACACGTGAATCAATGGAAAACCCATCAAAGTGTTAATGGAACCTAGCAAGTGCTTAAGAGATTAGGTATATATTGGCAAACCATGCGAAGGGATACACATAATTATGTCTCTACATGTCCCATTTGTCAAAAAAGAGCACCAGAAGAGAACTCTACTCTATGTTACTCTACAGTAGCACCTAGGTGGAGTATGCCCCTAGTGAAATTCTTGAAAACATGAGTACCCAGAAGGAGCTAGTTTGGCAAGGAAGCGAGCCCTTGAGGAGCAAAGCAAAGATTATGTACTCATAGGCAAACAACTTTTCAAGAGAGGGAGGGACGACCACTTAAGAATGTGCATCCATTTTTGGAAATGGCTCATACAAGAGCCGCAGAAGGATATTTTTTTGTAGATAAAACTGCAAAAATGATTCTCTTTGGTGGAATGTGGTGGCCAACTCTATATCATCATGCAACCATATATGTCCAAAGATGTGATACTTGTCAAGGAACAAAGTATCCTATTAGAAGAGATGAAATGCCATTAAGACCTATGATAAGTGCCAGAGCATTTACCAAATGGGGAATAGATTTTGTAGGACCTATTAGTCCACCAGCAAAAGGTTCCCATGCATAATACATAATTGTAGCAACGGACTATTTGACCAAATGGGTAGAAGCTAAGGCAACTAAGAAAAATGATGCAAGGACCACAACTGAGTTTCTCTTTGAGAACATATTCACTAGATTTGGATTGCCGATAGAAATAGTGAGTGATAGAGGCACACACTTCGTCAATGAAGTAATAGAAACCTTGATGAATGAATTCCTAGTGATTCACAAGAAATCAACTCCCTATCACCCACAAGCCAATGAACAAGCTAAAAGTTCAAACAAGATCTTGTGTACAGTGCTTACGAAGATTGTTAATAATGGAAGATCTGATTGGGACAAGCAGTTATGTCATGCTTTATGGGCATTTAGAGTAGCATACAAGAGTGCTATAGGAACCAACCCTTTTAATCTAGTGTACAGCCAGAATGCCATCTTATCGATTGATTTCCTAGTTCCTACTCTTAGAGTAGCCTCGAACTACAAATGGTCTGGACATGAGTTATCTAATCAACTGAACCAAATCGAGAAGCTACATGAAACTAGACTACAAGCGTTAGCAGGCATTTATGCTACAAAAAGGCGACAAAAAGCATACTTTGATGTTCATATTAAGGATAAAGGTTTGAAAGAAGGAGATTTAGTCCTTGCATATACTTTAAAGCAACATGCAAAGAAGCTGCAAAAAAGAGGATATGGTCCCTCAGTGATCAATCGCATATCAACTAGCGGAGCCATCAATCTAGCAACCCTAGATGGAGATGTACTAACAAACTATATAAGTGGTTGTCGAGTGAAGAAGTATTTAGAGCCATTAACAGAGGAGATGTTGTCAAGGCTTCTAGCAACAAAGAGTCGACGAGAGGAAGATGAAAAAATACGTGAAGAGGCATGATAGGAAGCTCTAGAACGAATAAGAAGACGAAAGGAGTGTATGAGAGAAAGGGATGAAAGATATCGGCTAGGAGAGGAGCCCATCCCAATGGCTAATTTTAGAGTCTCAAAAAACCTAGGACATCAAGTGAGGCAACCATATTTGAACCTAGGAGGGGCAATAGAGGAGTGCCACTTGGTGGATGCCCTCATTGACACAGGATCAGCTATCAGCTGCATCAGATCCTCTTTGACTCATCAGCTCAAAGCCCAATTACATCCAACCAAAGCACATCTGATTGGAATTGGAGGTAAGGTTACTGAATGCATAGGCGAGATTACCTTATCATTGCACCTAGGAAATAACATGATGCAACAAAAACTATTAGTGTGCCATGATCAAAATTCATTAAAAGAACTTGTGGAAGGCCAAGATTGGATATATGAATATGAGGTAACTATCCAACTAGCCTTGGGCTACATATTAGCCAAGATAGGGCATCACAAAGTATTCAGTTTGTTAGAAGAAGGACCTATCAAAGCCACTTGTCTAGCTCTGAGAGATCAATCAAGCATGCATGAAGATGATTGTACATCTACCTCTATTGTGGAACCCCCACCTCCAAGCACTTCACGTGTGTTTTCACCAATTCTTAATCTCACACCCCCTCATCATCCATTGGACCTTTCTACTAACATCGTTTCCATGGAGAGCCCTAGTGAGGAATTGAGCCCAAGAGCTACTAGTCAAAGTAATCAACCCAAACCTTTCCACATTAGAATATATCCCATTCAATGAACCAGACAGGCATGGATTCGAAAAGATCAAGTAGCAACATATCACCAACAACAAAGCCATCACATACAAAGGAACCAACAACGGGTCAAGACTACAAGCCAAGCTGGATTACTAGGTCTACAAAAGATTGTTCAATTATGGATCCCAAAGAAACTGATGGCGGCTCAACCCTCAAGAACGCAAGTTTCGGTTCCCAAATCAACTATGCCAATGAAGAAAACTAAACTGAAGACACCAGTACAAAGGAAGGATCCATCTGAAATAAATTCAAAGGAGCAAGAAAGATGCGATAACTCGAAATTGCAAGAACAGGAGTACCCAAAGAAATGGACTAAAAAATCTGTATGGTTAGCAAAGAAGAATCACAATATGATAGCTACACAAAACACAAGAGGAGACAAAGTTGTAGTCAAGAACAATAAAATAAAGCTGATTTGGATACCCAAATCTCGATCATCATCTACAAAACTGCCATCAAATTTTCTTGCACACATCTTGAGTTCCATACACCTCGAACAAGCATAATAGGGCAACATTACAAGGCCATGCATTCGGCACATAATATTTCTTCTACTTATTAGTGATGCACATTTCCCTCCAAGGGAATAGGAGAGCACTTGTAAAATAACCTTAAGGAAAATAATTAAAGATAAAGTAATCTTTGGCTACTCACTAAAGCATAGACGAGGAGCAAGAAGGAGCTATCAAGCCCACACCCCCTCTAGTCTCTAGTAGGTATAGACATAGTTTGCTTATAATAGTTGTAACTCTTTGTGTATATATCATATTCAAGAGATTTAAAGTGCATTCTTTAGTTCATACATGTTCTTACTTTTGCTAAGAGTAATTCTTGAAGTTAGATTTATGTGCAGAGAATTGGTGTATCTTTGTAACCCTAATTTATGCATATCCTACATCTCTACATAGTCTATCTTGTACAAATTTGTTGACTAACCTAAACAGATCCATTTGAGGTGTTCTATAGGTTGTTAGAAAGCTTATGAACCACACTAAGCATGGATAAAAGTTTAGGTGATTTAGATTAGTGTAAGGTAGGTGAATCAGAGTTTTGTTGCAGGGTAGTATAAAAGTTTTATGAAGGGACCTAGGTATTAGGTTCATTTCACTTCTAGAGTGCAAATCCAAGGGATTATATTCCATCACCTCTGTCTTCTTGGACTAAATGTTTAGGGGATGTGCTACTAATAGGAGCAGCTCTGGCCCCTTCCATTCTTCTAGATGCTCGTGACTCAATGCTAGTGGAAGGAGCTAGGGAGGCCTTTTTGGGTGTCAAATGTCTTATGGATTTCATGAAGGATTCCAATTTTGCTAATGCATATGCCATTATGAAGGCAACCTTTTCTCTCAATGCCTGAAAGATGATGCAAGTCATAGCTTGGGTTCCCTAATAGAATATGATGTTGTTTCTAATTCTCTTGGGTAGATTGTGAAGTCAGATGGTCTAAACTATGAGGTTCCATGTCAAAGATCAGGTGGGTTCTAGTGGTTTAGATCAACTTAATTGTGGATTTGAGTATGTTTACCCTATTCAAGTGTATGAAGACATGCTACTAAAAAGCTATTGAACTCAAGCAGATGTACTTGGAAGCAATTTAATGCAAAAACACACATGCAAACAATGAGAAACACACATCTAATGCATGAAAAAACACTCATCATAGGTAGAACTAGGGTTGGGATACTCCAAGGACAACATGAAATCTCCAAACAAAGAAGCAAAGCAAGATGCACAAAATTCACGTGAATTCCAAAAGTCACTTACAACTTATGTTTTTTTCCCTTTATACTTTTAGATTTGACTCTTTTCACCTGATCTTTGAATAGAACCCACCTAAAAATAACCATAAGGTTTATTTAACTACCAAAAGGAGTTTTGAAAAATCCTAAAAAATTATTGAGGGTTAGAAAAGCACTCAAGATGTTTAAGGACTCCTTGGCATTTACAAAAGTGGAGTGGAAATACATAAAATCTCTATTGATAGGTTAAATTATACATGAAAGGAGCATAAAATAGGTATTCTTTTCACATATCAAGACTCTTTGTCCCAGCTCTCTTTCCATTTAGGATCCATTATTCCTTGGCTTGTTCATTTAGATTTTTCATTCTCTTCATGGCCCATATTGAAAAAATCGGTGGACCTCTTCTTCTCTCCAAAGCTTTTCCTTAGATCTTGTCTCCTCTTTACTACCTCTTCCAACACTTGTCTCCATGGTTTAAAATTTAAGGTAAGATTTTTCCTCTTGATGTCAATGAATTCTAGTAGTCCATCATTGTGGAGATTTCGCATATCTACAACATACACATACTGACAAAGATAAGAATATCATTTTTTTATTGGCTATAGTGATCTTTCAAGAGCTTGTCACCTATATGATCTTGATAGTATCTGTATTTTAATTTTGAAAGATGTATACGTTGATGAGTAATCAACTTCCAAGTCATCTATTCCTACTCGAGCTTTAAATTGTCACCATCTTTTCTCACCTCAAAGAGGAATCATTTTGTCACTATATATACTAGATACTGAATCTTCCATATCTTTCAATAATTCCAAGATCTTTATGACTTCTAGAGAAGAAAGCTTCAGTCCAGTCACATTTAGTACACTATGCATTCTTTTCACATGGGTAGGTCTTTTTGAAGCATCATTAAAAGCCAAAGGTAGATAACTTGATTTAATACCTCTAATGCACACACCTCCAATCACCGCATTTCAATCCATTCATCAACTTAACTTCATGTTTTTTGACTTCTCAATGAAATCAAAGAATGAGCTTGAACTTCCTCTCTGATGCATCATTCTTCTTCTTTTCTCTGCTTTGCCTTCTGTAGCCATGCTAACATCTCCTCTATAAGTGGTCCTTGATAGATCTTGATGAAACATCCACTAAATCATCAACTTTTGACCTTTCTCTTTTATGTGAGCATCATCATGGGCTTTTTTTTCATTTCTTTGTATCATAGATTCCTATAGTTGCATGCAATCCCATCTCTCCAAATTTCTCCAAGTCATGCAATGTTGAAGAGGGCTCATGTCCATCCCATTAATAATCATGTGTTGTCTTCAATTTTTGCATAAGAAAATAAAAAGGAGATATGGAATTATGGAAAAACACCATCCAAACTGGATTCACATTAATTATGGTCTTGCAAGCCACTCGATATGCCCAGACAACAATGATTTGTTTGTCTCGATTGGAATGTTTATTATTGACTAGCTTTTCCATCACAGTACACAAGATATTTTTTGTGCTCTCTACTTTTCCCATTCTCTTATCAATGATATGAGGCTGATTTCTTATGCTAAACTCAAAGTCTTGTATCAAATCTTCAATTACTTCAATCAAAAAATGTGTTCTCCAATCACTTATTATCTCGTTTGGCAATGCATATCTAGTGAAAAAGTTCTTGAACTAGAACTTAGGATTCGTTTGAGCATCATTTTTGTATTTTTCCTTGGAATCTACCCACTTGGTTAAGTAGTCAATGACCACAATGATGTACTCCACATGCAAGCTTCTTGCTGGGAGATTTATAGGTTCTATGAAATTGATTCCCCATTTTTTGAATGTGATGATATACATCATGGGTATCAATAGCATTTAATCTCTTTTGGTGGGGTATTGAGCATGTTGTCATGTGTTGCACCTTCTTAAATAAGTCATCGCATCTGTATGGAGCATAGCCCACCACAATACTAAAATATACAATGGCCTTGGTAACTCTTGCAAGTGAGAAGAGTTTGATTTCCACTATGCTATGTATTGCTTCCAAAATAGGAAGATATTTGCTCTTGTGCACACATAAGCATATGAAGTCATCTCTGCCTCATTTGTATAATTGATCTCCTATAATGGCATAATCTTTTGCTTTGAGGCTTAAGCTACATTGTTTCATAGTTATAGCATCTTTTTGAAAGTTTCATGTCATCACATAATCCACTATTGGTGCACTCAAGTTAAGAACCAAAGACACGTGATAGTGTTGCATGATTTGTAGGGGTTTTACATGTAAAAACATGAAACTGGTTCAAGAGAATGTGTACATCCTTCTCCATTGTGCGCCAAAATACTCCTAATCATCTGAGTTTTTGTAGGGTTTGTTGCTTCAACTAGTGTATGCATAAAATTTTGATATTAGCCTACTCCAAAATAGAGGTGTAATCGTAATCATCTATGCATCAAGTCGTTGTGTTTGTAAGATATTTTGGAAAATCCCTAATTAGATCTTCTTTCAAGGCAATACACTTGAATGTTGATTGTTGATTGTGTATTGCCTTGGGGTGGAGGGTGTGGAAACTTTTGAATAAAGTGATCACCTTGGCAATGAAAGCAAGGATCACTAGGGGATTGATCTATAGGTCACCTAACCATGGTTTGAGGGCTTAGTGTAGTCTACATTTGATTAAGTATACTTAGGTTCCCCATCGCCGTCTAAACGTGCATTCTCATACTCATAAACTTACGGGTGCTCAAGTGTCTTTTGTATCCATAAAGTTATCATTTGCCCTAGTCAAGAATTCTTTGGAATTCCTTGTTTTCATCATGGTGCAAATAGGTGGGTTGTGCAATAAATATGAGGTTCTCGGCTTCCTACATTACTTTTTTCATTTGAAGAACTTCTTTTGGTGCAAATTCTTTAATTTTCTTGATGTTTATCTCTTGGATTTCTTCCAAATTCTCATACATCATATAACTTGTGAGTACCCTTCCTTTTCCCTTTAAATAAAGCCTTTAGTACACAAATATGATGTTGATATGTTCTCACAACCATTAGTCTTTGTAGAATCCAAGCTTTCCTTTTCATAGTTGAGCATTTCTATATTTTGACCTTGGGACTTGGTGTTGCCTTGAATTGAGATGATGGTCCACTCTTTGTGGATGAAGTCAAAATTGTTGCGATTGATCCCCAACTTTAATTCCCTACTATCATGGGGAAATTTTCTTCAACATTGTTGGGGGTAGTGATGAGGAGCTCAAACAATGCTATTGCATTTATGCATAGATCAGCCTTAGAAAATGGAACAAATACCTTGTGTGCATCCATGCAAGAAATGACACAATATTTTTGAAATTCAAATTAACCTCATATGATGCATTTAGTTATGCCCTAGGATTATTGATTCTATGATTTATTCATCCTCATACACAAAAAGTTTTATTTAGGTTTTAAATTTTCTTCAAACAATGTTAATGCATTTATCCAAGGATGCGACTTACAAAATGGAACAAATGCCATGTGTGCATTGGTAGAAGAAGCTACGCATGTAGTTCCAAAATTCAAATTAAACTCACACCCTCGAAAGTGGAAGGGAAATTATATTTTTTGTATATGCAACATCTCCTTTATGTCCACTCCCAATATATATACATCCATTCTATATATTTTCTCTTTACATTTTAAGGCCACAAATACATTGATGAAAGCTTTTGATATTCCAAAGTCCAATAAGGGATGTTTCCACATGGGATGCTTCGTAGCCAACCCTATCTTGATATAAGGTTTCCATGTCTCTTGTGCCCTTCTAATTGAATGTAGTTCTAATGTACATACCAAGAATAATCTAGAGAACTGTTCATTCTTGTTTTTCAAGTATATGTGTAGCAATTGCGTTAAAATACCTTCAAAAAAGTGGATAAAACCTACACTCATTAGAATAAAAATATAGCTAGCAAATGGAAACATTGAAAGACTATTGGGACTACTAGGAGGTTTCTTACTCAACACCTATGATATCTAGTTTGAACACAGAGTAGCCATTAGTTAGTTTGGAGAGGGAAAAAGAAATTATGAAACGATTTCAACAAGACATTTCATGCACCAAATTAAAAGTATGTAGGAATAGGGTGACATGTAGGTGCACTAATACGGATTGAAGTAGGAATTACACCTATAGAGATGTACTTAATGGAAAAACATCCATAAAGAAATAGATGAGATTTCATTGCATAGTGCCAAGTTATTGATAAAGAGGACCAAAGAAGGAAAGAGAGAAAAATGAGATAATGGACATTGAGGAATGATCATTTGAGGATTTTGCATACATGTCTAGAGTATTCAATGATTTGGGAAGCTTGAAAAATATAGATATTGAATGTAGATATTGAATACATTAGTTGTTTCAATGCACAAGTAGATGACACTTGTGTGGTAATTGATTCTAAATTCATTTCAAAGGTTGATTTTTGAGGGAGAAAGGAGCAATAGAGTTAGGTTCATGCACAAGGAAGATCTCAACCCTTTCTATAGCATTCAAGAAAAATAAAGTTATAAGGATGAGAAGATAAAGAAGAAACAAAAAATGAATCCCGATTTGAGATGCATTAGAACTTTAAAAAATATGAGGTGAAAGATAGAAAAACTAAGACATAGATGACTAAAGAAGAGGCCAAGCACAATGGCCTTATGATGATAAAGAAAAAAAACAAATAAAGTGGTGATAACAATAGAAGATGGAAAAAAGTGTTATACGTACATTGGGAATCATTCCATGAATGAATGAAGAAGAAGAAGAAGTGCTTAGTTTACTCACAAAATACAAGGACATATTTGCTTAGAAATACAAGGATTTGAAATGAGTCAATCGAGGTATGCACTCATGGGATCCTCATGGCCCGAGATGCCAAGGCAACCAAACATTATCCTTAAGTGTATAATGCTATTATAAGGTTTAAGAAAAGAATAAATAGTATTTAATCATGAGATTGAACACACCAAAAGGGTGTCATTTATTGTGGTTATGCCCAAGAAAAATGGAAAATTGACAGTTGGCATTTATTTGAAGAAATTGAATGTTCTTCCCATATGAGGAAAATAACATAACATTCATTAGAAAGGGAAGATGTTGGTGGAAGAGGTCAAGTCACGAGGACAAGCACAAGAACAAGTAGACACAAAAGACAAGAAAGCATGTAAGTAGATGCCCATATTTGTGTTTTTTCAAAAGTCTATCGCTTTCAATAGTGATTTTAGTCAGTACCTACTTGTAAAATACCTTTTTTGTAAAATAGCAACTCCATTTTAGTTCATGCCAAGGATCCCTCTAGCTTGGGGAGTGTAGATAAAATCCATGTATAAAATTTCATAATTTTTGGGATCCTTTTGAACCTTAAAAATAGCTTAGGACTTAGTGTTCAACTATGTTAGATATTAGAGTGAAACTAGCCAAAAGTAGTTAAAAATCTATAAATAGAGCTTTGAGGCTCATTTTGGGAGGTTTTCTTGTAGAATAAAGGAAATAACTATTGTAATTATGACTCTTTTTTAATGTAATATATCATTGTCCCACTCTCTTTCTTTTCCTCGTGTGTGTGTGTGCATCTCTTTGTGTGCCACATGCACGTTTGCATACATCACTTGCTCCCGGTTGTAATATCATCCTTGTGTCTTTGTGATTTATAGTTTAAGGTAAGATCCTCGATGTACTGACATAGAGGATAACCCAAGAGAGGAATCAAAGCTTTCCAAGCTCTATAAGGATCTGACTACTTGTCTAGTACTATTTACAAATCCTCTTATTTAGTGGAAGAGATAGGAGAATCAACAGCTTAAACATAAAATATATATTTCAATTCATATGTAAAACTTATACTTACCTCCATTTTAAGTGAAAAAATGTAGGTAGGAGTCACATAAAGTTCTCATTCTTCTTTTAAATTTGAAACCATGCCTCATTGTTGAAGATAAATGTACAAGCTCATTTTCATATGAGATATGCTTGGATAAATTTACCAAATATAAAGATAAAGGAAAAGAAGAGAAAAAAGAAAAAAATAAAAGAAAAAAAGTCTAGTCAAAATTCATGATGAGTAAGAGATACAATACCTTGCCTTGTAGTTAGTGGCATGTAGTGGGGAAAGTGGTGAGATAAGAAGGAGGCATAAACTTCTTCACATGCTCATTGTTTATAAAACTGAAGAGGGAGCACGTTCTAAACAAGGAGAGAAAGAGGCAAGATTTTCCAGTAGTCGGATCTATTCATTTTGTCATTTTGTCTTCCCTTATACTCCTTCTAGTCGCATGTCCGTTTGTACACAACTCTATTGTGGAGCTCATATCTCAGTGTATATGTAACCATTTCTTGTGTTTAAACATTCATTGGAAAGCTCATCTTGTGCACTCTTTGCATACCAAATATCGCCTTCAAAGCTTATTTATTCTGTGAGATATCAATGAAAGAGTGAAGTCTAGTTTTTTAGTATATCTATGTAGACAGGTAGTCTATTTTGGCCGGTTAAATTTTTCAACCAAAACATATCCAAATTTCTTTATTTTTGTCTATTGGAAAGATCTTGGAATATACTTTCTTTCTCTCAAATATCTCATTCATAAGGTTTATATTCTGTGAGATATCTATCAAAGAGTGAAGTCCAATTTTATAGTGTACTTATGTGTGCAGGTGGTCTATTTTGGTTAGTTGAGTTTCCTAACCAAAAATCATCCAAATTACTTGTTTTTTAGCTTGTTGGAAAGATATTTGTGTCTATTTTCTCTATACCAAATGTCTTTCTCAAAGGATATATATTCAAAGAGTTATCAGTCTAAGAGTGAAGTTCAGTTCTTTAGCATACTTGTGTGGACAGGTAGTTCATCTTTGTCAGTTGCGTTTCCTAATCAAAACTTGTCCAAATTAAGTTATTTATAGCTTTTTATAAATCTCTCTTTGTCTACTTTGATTGACTAAAGACACAAGTCCATTTGAGTTTTGTATTGAGAGTAGCAAGCTATCTAAGGTGCAACTGTATGTCCAAATGCTAGACATACAAGGGTTCACTACACATTTCCGTTGTGCATAGGAGAACTCATTCTCCACACTCATGTATACAATGTTCCCCTTAGGTTCTATATCAGACTCCAACCCTAGGCTACCTATGCATGTCCTCATAGGTAACCGTGTTGTGCTCTCAAGAGCTGGAGGTCATATATGTGTCCTGAAAATAAATATAAAAAATGAATAAAAACATGTTTTGTAATATCATTTAAAAATGTTATTTGTAAAAAGAACATACATAAGGACAAACAACTCTCTTCTTGCGAATGGAGTGGTAGAGGATCCTTCCTTCGGCTGCTGGGTAAGCATCTGTATGGTATATTCTAATTCTTCATCGAGCATGTCTGCATACTCATGCATGATAGCACCTAAGGAATTAGGCAAAACTTTCCCTCTCATAAAATTCTTTATGAGAGTAAGTTTCATCTTTCTTTTTCTAGTATGATCCATAATATCTATACATATAAAACAAAATGAACTAGAAATCAATATATATGTGTGTGTCTATGTGTGTATATGTGTGTATGTATGTCTTTGTGCATATGCATATGTATGTGTATGCATGTGTGTGTATGCATTTGTATGTGTGTATGCATTTGTATGTGTGTATTCATATGTTTGTGCGTATGTGTGCGTATGTATATGTGTGTATCTATATGCATGTGTGTATGCATGTACGTGTGTGTGTATATATGCATGTATGCATGTGTATGTATGCATGTATGTGTGTGTATATGTGTGTATGTATGTGTGTGTATGGTATGTATATGTATGTATGTGTGTGTGTGTGAATGTGTGTGTATGTGTTTGTATGTGCATGTGTTTGTATGTATATGTGTGTATCTACGTGTGTGTATGTGTTTGTATGTATATGTGTATGTATGTGTGTGTGTGTGTATGTGTTTATGCATGTGTATGTATATGTATATGTGAGTGTATATGCATGTATGCATGTGTCTATGTATGCATGTATGTGTGTGTATGTATATGTGTGTATGTATATGTATGTATGTGTTTGTGTATGTGTATGTAGGTGTGTATGTGAGTGTATGTGTGTGTATATGTGTATGTAGGTGTGTATGTGTGTGTATGCATGTGTGTGTATGTGTGTGTATGCATGTATGTATGTATGTATGCATGCTTGCATATGTATGCATGCATGAGAATGTATGCATGTGTGTGTATGTATGCATGTGAGTGTATGTGTGTGTCTATGTGTTTGTATGTATATGTATATATATGTGTATGTGTGTATAGGTATATGTGTATGTATGTGTATGTGTGTGTGTATGTGTATGTGTATGTGTGTATGTGCATATGCGTGTGTATGCATATGCATGTGTATGAATGTATGTGTATGTATGCATGTGAGTATATGTGTGTGTATGTATCTATATGTGTGTATGTATCAATATGTGTGTATGTGTATGTGTATGTATTCATGTGTATATATATGTATTTGACTTTATGTTTATGTATGTTTATGTATGTTTATGTGTGTGTATGTATATGTATATATGTGCATGTATATGTCTTTATGTGTGTGTATACGAGTTTGTATGTACGTGTGTGTATGTGTATGTGTGTATCTTCATGTGTGTGTGCATGTGTTTATATATGTATGCATATCCATGTGTATGCATGTGTGTGTATGTATGCATATGAGTGTATGTGTGTGTCTGTGTGTATGTGTCTATGTGTATGTATCTGTATGTGTGTATATATGTATGCATGTATGTGTATGTGTGTATGTGTGTGTATATGTGTGTTTATGTGTATGTGTATCTATGCATGTGTATATACATGTATGTCACTTTATATGTGTGTGTGTGTATGTGTGTGTATGTATATGTGTGTGTATGTGTATGTCTTTGTATGTATATGTGTGTGTGTATGTGTGTCTATGCATGTGTATGTATAGTGCATTTGTGTGTATGTGTGTGTATATACATGTGAGTATATGTGTGTGTATGTATATGTGTATGTATGTGTATGTGTGTATGTGTATGTGTATGTGTGTATGTGTGTGTATGTGCATGTGTGTGTATGCATATATGTATGTATGTATGCAAATGTATGTGTATCCATGTGCATGTATGTACGCATGTGTGTGTATGTATGCATGTGAGTGTATGTGTGTGTGTGTCTATGTGTCTGTATGTGTCTATATATGTATGTGTATATGTGCATGTGTGTGTATGTGCATGTGTATATGTATGTATGCATATGCATGTGTATGTATGCATGTGTGTATGTATGCACGTGAGTGTATGCGTGTGTATCTGTATATGTGTATGTATCTATATGTGTGTATGTGTATATGTGTATGTGTGTATGCATATGTGTGTGTATGTGCATGTGTGTGTATGTATGCACGTGTGTGTATGTATGCATGTGAGTGTATATGTATATGTGTGTGTATGCATATGTGTGTATGTGCATGTGTGTGTATGCATGTGTGTACGTATGTATGCATGTGTGTACGTATGTATGCATATGCATTTGTATGCATGTGTGTGTATATATACATGTTAGTGTATATGTGTGTGTATCTATGTGTGTGTATGTATATGTGTATGTATGTGTATGTGTGTATGTGTATGTGTGTATGTGTATGTGTATATTTGTATGTGTGTGTATGCATATGAATGTGTATGCATATGTGTGTGTATGCATGCGCATATGTATGTATGCATGTGTGTGTATGTATGCATGTGAGTGTATGTGTGTGTGTCTATGTGTGTGTATGTATATGTATGTGTATGTGTGTGTATGCATATATGTGTGTATGTATGTATGCATATGCATGTGTATGCATGTGTGTGTATGTATGCATGTGAGTGTATATGTGTGTGTATGTATATGTGTATGTCTTTGTATGTGTATGTGTATGTGTGTGTATGCATATGTGTGTGTATGCATACGTGTGTGTATGTGCATGTGTGTATGTATGCATGTGTGTATATATGCATGTGTGTGCATGTGTGCATGTATGCATGTGTGTGCATGTATGCATGTGTGTATGTATGCATGTGTGTATGTATGCATGTGTGTGTAGGTATGCATGTGAGTGTATATTTGTGTGTGTATGGATAGGTATGTATTTGTATGTGTATGTGTATGTGTGTGTATGTGTATGTGTATGTATGCATGTGTATATATATGTGTGTATGTGACTTTATGTGTGTGTATGTGAATGTGTGTGATTGCATGTGTATGTATATGTGTGTATGTGATTGTATGTGTATGTGATTGTATGTGTATGTGTATGTGTATGTGTGTGTATATATGTGGATGTGTGTATATGTATGTATGAATATGCATGTCTATGCATGTGTGTGTATGTATGCATTTGTGTGTATGTATGCATGTGAGTGTATGTGTGTATGTGTGTGTATGTGAATATGTGTATGTGTGTGCATGTGTATGTATGGGTATGCATGTGTATATATATGTGTGATGTGACTTTATGTGTGTATGTCTATGTGTGTGTATGCATGTGTATGTATATGTGTGTATGTGACTTTATGTGTGTGTATGTGGATGTGTGTGTGTCTATGAGTGTGTGTATATGTGTATGTACCTGTATATACATGTACACAATCGCACTTTGTGAATGCCTCTTGCTCACTCTCTTTCTCATTTGTGCCAAGAGAAATCGATTTTTGTTTTGTATTCATAGCACGTCAAGCATCACAAGAAGTTTTCCAACATCGCTAGGAGTGTCGCTACTCTGCAACATGGATGGCGATGGTAATTAAATGCATCGCATTAGCGACACAGACTATCGCTTATGCAAGTCCACTTTTTTCTGCTTTTGGGAGCTTTAGCCTAATGGAAACTCCTAAAAACTATTACGGTAAACTTTAGCCGCTTCAAGAACAGAACGTTGTGCACCTTCTTGACTTAATCACTTCACCCCTTCTTTACTTCGTCGCTCACCTAACCCCTTCTTGACTTTAGGTTAAGCTAATACCTAAAGGCTTAAGCATAATAGCTTAAGCATGACAAGACCATTAAGGGCCAAAGGGAAGACCATGTTGGTCTTGCACAAAAGAATACCATGTTGCTCTTGCTTAACCCTTTGGACATTTTAGGTTTTTGCTTAAGCATTAATGGTGCATTAGTTTCCATTTCACATTAAGGGAAACATTACGCACCTAATGGGAAATAGCTAATGTTTACTGTTTAGGTTTTGGTATTAGCTTAATCAAACAAGACCTAACCAGTCAAATCCTAAGCCTTAAACTTAAGGTGTTATGCAAGTGATTAAGCTAATACCAATAGGTATTAGGGCTAAAGAAAACTAACGTGCAAAACATATACGGTGCTAAAGAAACCTGATAGGCTGAAGCATAATAGCTCAATCCTTTACATTTTCTTTAGCAAGGCTTAAGAATTTTCTTTATCCCTAATACCTTTGTGGTAAACTTTAGCTCGAAAACTTAAGGTAAACTAATGCATCATAAGGCCTGATTAGGGTTACCTTTAGGTTCTTTGCTAAAGTTTTTTTAGCACTATGTGTACCTAAGTATCGACTTAGGGACTTGCGGAGAAAGAGACTATACCTCAATCCCCTACAAGTGCATATACTGGGGATTCACGCTTTCATTATCAATCCAAGAAGTATCATAACCTAGCCGACTGTATGCGGACATGCATTACTTCAAAGCACTCTTTTCAATCCACATACATGCATGTAAGCTCACAAGGAAGAAGATACAGAGAGGAGAAAACACAAATTCGAAATTCTATGCTCTTGATTTTCACAATGGCAAGAAGTCTCCACAAAGAGTCACAAATGGATTATATACATGTGCCCTAAAAATGGTCCTTTCACACAAGAGACCAACACTTTATTGACTAAAAGACTAATTCCCTACTAATTTACAAGGGTAATGATACAAATATCTATGTGTATGCATATAGAGAGTCCTCTAGTGCATTTACATCGGAAAATATATTACAAAGTGACTATGTTACAAAAATAAAGTGTCCGCATCGGAAAAATTTTGGGGCCCTTCTTTTTCTCTATATCTCTGCTCTTCTTTACTCTGCAACACTCTCCCCCTCTTTGTCTCTGTCGTCCCTTGACAGGCTTTGCTTCTTGTCCGTAGCTTGTTTACTTCTTTCCACCGCATGCATCACTTGGTCGGCCTTGCTTCCTTTTTAGGCTGGCATTACATTTTAAAGGCCCTGTTCTTGAATCTTCTTTCACATTCTCTGGGATCTGATGCATTTTTTAGCTTGTTCTCTTCTTTTCATCACTCGCAACCCGTGGAGATGAACTACAATAGATTTGTAGTTTAGCTCGTCAATAACCTCTTTAAATCTGTGTTGTTGTGTTAAGTCGGGCTACCATGCATGTGACCAGTGAAGGTGTACTACAATAGCTTTGTAGTCTAATTTTCCAATCACCTCTTTGTATTTGCACTACAAGCACCATATAGAAGGTATGAAGGTCTGGATTTCCAGCCTTCGATCTGAACCTCCTAAAGATCAAGAGGTTGAAGCACCTTTCTAGGGCTCGGGATCTGCCGGATATCTTCTTGCACTTCTTCATGGGTAATTGCTAGCCTTGATCCGTCCTTGCGTGTTGCGTACTTTCCACTGTTGTTGTGCCCCTGCGGGGCTTCTTACAGAGATATGTCTTCATATCTATTTGGTGAAGCTTCTTTCTTGGTTTTCTTCTTTTTTTCCTCTTGCTTGACTCTCCTTCAACACAACCCCCTCCTAAACTACCTTTTGCTCTGTTTCATTAAGCAGATTGGCTTCACGTATCATGAGTTGCTTCCATTGTTTTGCTTTCACACCATCATGTGGTGCATGTCTATGGTCTGCAAAGAAGCTTAATTCATATGCCACAAGTCTGGCATTCAGATTAGTTGGCATCTTCAAGAAAATCTCTGAGTCAATCTCAAAAAATCCTATAAAAAACACTTCCTCAAAAGTTTGCATGTATGGACTCAGGAAAAACATAAGTCGAGAATAATATGCCATAATTGTTGGGTCACTAGGCATAACTGATAGATAAAAAATGAGGATATTTGTGCCTTGGTTAATGTTGATGAAATTCAAAAATGTATATTCTGCATGCTTAAAAACTTTGAGTACTGTGAGTATCATACTAAGGATGTTATTGGTCATCTTTATTGTGAGATCAAGTATTGTTGCATAACAGTTTAGCCAAAACTCGATGGATTTCACCATGTATTCTTCAGTCGGTAAGTAGTTGTGAGGCGGACTTGGAAATAATGGGTAATTCAACCATTGTTTATTGAGCTTACCACTTCTTTGTAATTCCAAAAATTCTTGTGCATCACGTTGATGTGGCATCAGGTAAAAAGAAGGATTCACCTGTAATAAATATGGTGCTGCTTGCCAGTGCACCCGCAAGGTTGGGTTCTTTTCCAAAAACTTCCTTCTCCATAATGGTTGTGTTGCCTCAAATTCTTCTTGAGTGTAAGTGAAGGTGTTTGATTTGAAGTTCAACTGGTCACCTGGATCTTTTTGCATAGTCTGCTTTATATAACGACGTGTCTGCTCTTTTAATAGCCCATAAGGTATGTTCACTGGCTTTATTATCTATTCCAAGTCTTTGCCTTTAAATTTTGCTTCTTTCATTACTTTGACTACTCCATTTTTGAAAATTTCTGTCAATCGGGACACCAATAGTGCCCGTTCCTTCTGACCTATTTCTCTACCTCGTCAGTAGATTCCCTTGTTGTGGCTCTATTGGTGTCTCGATTGTTGCCTGAAGTTTTATTTGAGCTTCTAATTGTGCAAAGAGTTCTTCCTTTTCTTTGATTTCATTGTGGGCCTTTGTTAGTGCTTCTTTGGCTGTCAAGTTCATTTCTGATGATGGCTATCTAGTCCACATCTTCATTATATACCACAAGAAGTTTGTCTTCAGCTGATTTCCATTGTTGTTTGAGTTTGTTAGTATCATGCATATACTTCCTTTCCCATTCTTCTCTGATTGTTTGCTCTTGTTTCAGCTGAGCTTCATACTTCTCAATTTGGTCTTCCAGTGCTTTTGTGTCGCTTGCACTTGTTTCTCATGCTTCTATAGGTTGGTTGCACAGTACGGCATTCATAAGTTCTTTATTTCTATTTTGTAAATTGTCTGTTTCTTCCATGTATACCTTGATCTGAGTTTCAAGTAGCTTACTTCTAGCATTCATTCTTGCCTTCTCCACTTCACTAGCTTCATATTTTCTTTGTAGTCTGTGAGTTGATCTTGGACATTTTGGTTCTCTTGTGTTAGCACGGTGCATTGTTCCATGGCTTCTTTAACTTTTGATTCCTTGGCTGAGAGTGCCTGTTGAACTTGAATTAATTGTGCAGGTAGGTTTTCACTCATAGCCTAGAATTGGCTTCTCTCTCTCATAGCCTTGTCATAGTCTGCATCTGTTTCGAGCATTTGTTGTTGTGTGTCCATAGCCATTTGTATCATTTGCTTTACTACCAGCTTTAATTGAGCGACATCCACATTTAACCATGTTTTGGGGATACTAGGTTCTTCACTTGTGGTAACATCCTTTCCTTGTGCCACGTGTAGTGTTGTTTGGTGGGGCCGTCGAATATGTAGCTGTATTGTTGGCTCAGCCTCTTTACTTACTCCCTTATCTTGTGGCATATCATCGGGAATTTCAATCATAGTTTTGGCCGGAGTTTGTTGTGATAGTCCTTCTTTTTCTAGGTTCATTTGCAATTCGTCTTTGATGGGTGGTATCACAGTTGTTTTTGGTGGAGATGCTTCCTTTACACTGATCTTGGATTGTGTATTCAACTCGATGATGTGCCTTTCTTCATATGGTGCTTCCTGATTTTGTACTTGTGTGTTTTGATTATCGGGGGTCGTTTGGATTTGATGAATCTCCATCCATTCTTCATCATTCATCTCTGTCCTTATATCTGTGTCCAATCTGTCATGTTCATGAATAGATTCCTCATTAGAACTTGAGTCATCAAGCCCCAATTCCTTCTATCTGGCGGCTTGTGATGGGCTGTGTTTCTTTTTACCCTTTTTTTGCAAACGTCAGGACTGTCTGTATTGATGTCCTTGAAGGGTAAGATTTATTTGACCTCGCATGTAAGTATGTGTTTCTTCTAAAGCCGCTGATAGATCCCTTTGTGTTATAGGAGGTTGAGTTAACGAGACACTTGGTAATAGATGTGTTTGCTTCGATTGTGGGGTTTCCTATGCTTCTTCTTCTCTAGCCTCCTTGGCTCCATGCACCGTAGTTTTCGAACTTGTTCCCACTTCCTCTGTAGATATGGATGCTTTCTTCTTCTTTGGAATTGTTGGAGACTTCACATATCTTGCCATTTCAATAGAGATCGGCATCAATTGCAAGCATTCCTTCATTTCTAGTGCTTCATAGATTAATAGGGTCAAGGTAGAGCTTCCATTCAAAAACTTTTTATGTTTCCACTTCTTCTTAGCTTTGAATAAACGTTCTTGTATGTATGGCGTAAATTTGACTTGGTTCCCAATTTGCCTCATAGCATGAGATAGCAATTGACCTACAATCTTTTGAGGTGATGTATATCTGTTCATGCTTGGGAAACAGAAATGTTGATGCACCACATGAACTGACTCTTCAATATCCGTCCTGTTGATCTCCATAAAGGTCTTCTTTTTAGCATCGTGACATTCATGTTTGAGATTTGTCAGTCCATCTTGATTCCATCCAAAAGCTTTGTTGATGAGATCATGCATAAATGAAACATGTTTCCATGCCCCAGTTTTGTTAAGAAATGTAGCTTCTTCTGGTACTGAGGGCATATCCACTGTTGCCTGTAGCATGTTCATCACCTGTGTACATCGTTGGAAACCTGGTAGATAAATAGGAAGCCATAAAAATCCATCGATTCCTACACTTTTCCATACTTCCGTGATGCTTGGCAATCCTTGTAGTATAGTTTGGAAATCATGTGACATCAATGGAAACTGATGGTCTCTGTCCATAGTATGTTGATATATTTAGGTAATGATGTGTGTGAACACACTAGGACCGCCGGGGCACTTTTTTCCCTCCAGCTTGTATATATGCCTATTGCCCTAATGGGCTACTTATCTTTGTACATTCTCTAGTAATACATTCAGTATTGTGTGTTGTGCTCCAAGCTTCTTCTTCCTTGTGCTGTTCGCGTGCTTCCACAGATGTTGCTATGAATGAAGGTGATTCTATGGATAGTTTCCTAACAAAGATCAAAGACTTAAAGGAACAGTTGATTTCTGCTAATGAGGTATACCAGATAGCTCACTTGAGCAGACCGTTCTGAATGGTCTTCCTGATTCATATCAGAGTTTTGCTTCTACTCTTTGGTTGATGATGAAAGGCAATCCAAATGCCTTGTCATTTGAGGTGTTAGTCTCTGTTCTGTTGCAAGAAGATCAGTCCAGGCAGAACAGGTCCATTATGCGTGTTGCAGATCAAGCCTTACTAGCTAGTCAGAAGGGCAAAGGAAAATGGAGCTCTTCTACTAGTAAGCAGAAATCTGCAAATGCTGCACATTTGAAGAACCAAGTCAAAGATGAAAAAAATCAGAAAAGCAGAAATTGTTTTGTAAGTACTGTAAAGGGAATGATAATATCATAAAGAACTGTCCAAAATTGGCTGCGAAAGAGGCAAAGAAGAAAGAGGATAGAATGGTTGTTACAGAAGCCTCTACACCAAACAGTCTACTAATCTTGTGCAGGAAGAAGAATGGGCGTTTACTAGTGTTTGCAGTTTTGACCCATCTTCTCATGAGCAGTGCATGTGTGCAGTAGACTCAGATGTTTGGTACTTTGACAGTGGGGTGACCAAACATATTACCCCGCAGTGTAGCTTCTTCTCTTCACTCGAGCCTGCCCCTACAGGGAATACTGTTACATGTGCCAACAACTCCTCTTATCATGTTATGGGAGTTGGTAAGATCATTTTGACTACTGCTGATGGTAGTTCTTTCACTTTGTCAGATGCTTTATTTGTGCCAGGGATCAAGAAGAACCTATTATCAATTTCTGCATTTGCCAAGATTGGCTTGGTTGTGAAATTGTTGATGACATGTGTACAGTTCATGATCTGTCAAATGGCGATGTGATTATTGCTTCTTGCATTTTATGTCGTGGGCTGTATAAGCTCATAGACTATGAAAGATCTGTAAATGATTTGGCATGTGCAGTAAATGATTCTCAGGCTATGTCAGATGCAAAGCTTTGGCATGCACGCTTTGGTCATCTGAATTTTGCTAGTTTTCTACGCCTGCAGAAATCTCAAATGGTGTCCTCTTTGCCCAAACTTGAGGCACCTAGAAAACATGTTTGTGAAGGCTGTATTTTGGGCAAAATGAAGCATTCATCCTTTCCAAAAGATGGTTCAGTTCAGGCTACTCAAAAATTGTAGTTTGTACATAGTAATGTCTGTGGTCCTATGCAGACACCTTCTTTTGGGAATTATCTTTACTTCGTGACTTTCATCGATGATTTTTCTAGGCATGCATGGGTATATCCATTGAAGGTAAAGTCGGAAGTGTTCATGTGCTTCAAACAGTTTTTGGTTTTGGCTGAAAGTATATCAGCATGTAAAATGGCTCCGTTTTGATCGAGGGGGGGAATATATGTCTTTTGATTTTAATGCATTTCTGGCTGAACGTGGGATAAAACACCAGTGTATAGTGCCATATATACCTCAACAGAATGGAGTTGCTGAACGAAAGAACAGGTCACTCATGGAGATGGTGAGGTGTATGGTCAAGAATCAGGCTTTACCACATAGTTTTGGGCTTGAGGCTATCATGTGTGTAGCATATGTACTGAACAGGTGTCCCACTAAAGCGCTGTAGTCTATCACTCCATATGAGGCTTTGCATGATCGCAAGCCATCTGTTGCTCATCTGCATGTTTTTGGTTGTTTGGCATATGCATTAGTGCCTGAACAACATCGTAGAAAATTGGATGATAAAGCAGTAAAATGTTATTTTATTGGGTACAGTTCTAAAAGTAAAGGCTATCGTCTGTATCATCCACAGACTAAACGCATTATGGTTAGCCGTGATGTTGTTTTTGTGGAAGATGATATTCAACCATTGCTTTCATGTACTAAGGAGACATCTGTTAGATCCAAAGACATGTATGATACTTTGCTGCCTCTTTTTACAGGTGGACAGTCTAGTGCTGGTCCCAATGAGGCAACTTCTTTGCCGTTGCAGGTTTCATGTGATGATGCAGATCATTCCATTTTTTATGCAGATTTACATGATGGACTAGTTGATGAGAGAGCTGATATTGAGCAGGCAAAAACTATGCCAAAATGGTTGGTGCAGACTTTGCGTGGCAGCAAATAAGATGCACCTCTGTCATATCATACTCGTTCAGGATCTCATAGTGCCTCTTTTGCATCAGATTGCTATGCTATGGCTACATCTAGTCTCTGTGATGAGAATGAGCCTGTTTTGCTTGATGAAGCACAAAATTCAGAAAATTGGATGGCTTATATGCAATCTAAATATGATGCTATAATGAAGAATGGTACTTGTTCTTTATGTGACTTGCCTCCTGGCAAGAAGGCCATTGGCACTAAGTGGGTATACAAGCTGAAGCGTAAACCGGATGGTACAATTGATAGGTATAAGGCTAGGCTTGTTGCAAAGGGTTATGCACAGGAAAGAGGCATTGATTTTGATGAGACCTTTGCACCTACATGTCGTATGACTACTGTTCGGAGCATCTGTGCACTTGCAGCTCATCATGGTTGGAATGTACATCAGTTGGACATTAAAACAACATTTTTGAATGGTGACTTGCATGAAGAAGTGTATGTTTTTCAACCCCGTGGCTTTGTGCAAAAAGGGCATGAAAACCAGGTGTGCAGGTTAAAGAAGGCATTATATGGTTTAAAGCAAGCACCACATGCTTGGTATGAGAAGATACATGCCTATCTGATTGCACATGGTTTTGAGAACTGTCCAACTGAAAGCACCTTATATGTTAAGCATGCTAATGATGTGCTTCTGATCATTGTATTGTTGTCTATGTTGACGACATGCTGCTCACTGTTCCTATTTTGTAGCTCATGTATACCTTGGTTGAGCAAGAAGTAGCCTATTGTGGCCACTTCCAGTTGTAAGGCTGAGTATAGGGTAGCTTTCACAGCTACTATTGAGTGTATGGGGCTCAGACACCTTATGGCTGATTTGGGTGTTGGTTAGACTTCTGCCACCACCATCTTCACTGACAGTCAGAGCACATTGGCAGTGGCGAGGAACCGTGTGTTCCATGCTTACACTAAGCACATTGAGGTGCATTATCACTATGTCAAGGAGAGGTTCTCTGATGGGGAGATGAGCTTGGCATATGTGCCCATGCAGGAGAACATTGCAGACCTTTTCAAAAAGGCTCTGACTAGGGAGAAGTTTGAAGCTTTCCACAAAGCTTTGGGCTTACTTCCTTTTGTGTAGTGATTTCCACATAGCTTGGCACTTCCTTATACATGAGTGCCCACTCCTTGTTCACCGCATCACTCCCAGAGGGGATTTGTTGATATATTTAGGTAGTGATGTGTGTGAACACACTAGGACCGCCGGGGCACTTTTTTCCCTCTTTAGGAGGTTTTTTTCCCCGGCTTGTATATACGCCGATTGCCCTAATGGGCTACTTATCTTTGTACATTCTCTAGTAATACATTCAGTATTGTGTGTTGTGCTCCAAGCTTCTTCTTCTTCCTTGTGCTATTCGTGTGCTTCCACAGACTTCTAACTCCAACAATATAACATCCTTATCTGTGTTTTTGCAAGCTTCGACAATTGCATCTCAGCTCCTTGAGCCTTGTATGAAACTCTCCTTGAGTATATGTCTCTTAGTCTTCAATGACCTACAAGACTTCCATGCATTTGATGACTCCTCACCTTCTTTTATAGCTTTTGGATGCCTCTCCTTACCTTTCCACTGACTTAGGACAACCTTGGCTGACCGTGCCTAACCTTGAGACTGCCCTAGGTGATTTGAGTTGTGCCTTTTGTCTACATTAAGGTCTTTTGACCCCTTTATCCACCTAAATCTTGCATAATTTACATTTTCAACACTCCCCCTCAAGCCTAAGGTGGTAGTGTCTATATCAAGTAAGCTCATAGCTTTTCAAAACTTTGTTAACTTGGTCACATCCAAGCTTTTGGTGAATATATTTGCAACTTGGACCTTTGTACCTACAAACTGAACATTATTGTCCCCACTTTCAATCTTTTCCCTTACATAATGGTAATGGACCTCAATGTGCTTGCTCTTTGCATGATACATGGGATTGTTAGCAAGATGTACACTTGACATGTTATCTCCATAAGTGGAATTGGTCAAAGTTGTATACCAAGATCTTTAAAGAGCTTCTTAAGCCACATTGCTTCACATGTAGTGAGGGCTAAAGCACTATATTCAGCCTCTATTGAACTCAATGCAATTGCGGGCTGCTTTTATCTCATCCATGAAACTGCTTTTGTACCTAGCATGAAAACATAGCCAAAAGTTGACCTTCTATCATCAACACTCCCTGCCCAATCTGCATCACTCAATGCTCTTACTTGAAGTTCTTCATCATACTTCTATATCAACCCATAATTAATCGTACTCTTCACATACCTCAACACTCTCTTTGCATGATTGAGATGTGTATCTGTGGCTGCATGCATGAACTGAGATAAAAATCCAACTATGTAGCACAAGTCAAGCCTTGTGAGTGTAGCATAGATCGATGATCCCAAAATGCTCTTGTATAGTGTAAGGTCTTCTAGCAACTTACCATCTTCCTTGCTTAACTTGACATTTGAATCCATAGGTTGACCTATTGGTTTGCAATCTATCATGCCAAACCTAAACAACACATCTAGAAGATACTTCCTTTGAGAGAAATAGATACCTTCTTTCCCATAGATGACCTCAATGCCAAGAAAGTACTTTAGAACACCTAAATTTGAGATTTTGAACTCTCTTCCAAGATTCTCTTTGATGGTTCTTATCCCTGCATCATCATCACCTGTCACAAGAAGATCATCTACATATATGCATATCAAACATATCTTGTCATTTGTCTTCTTCACATACAAGGATGGATCTGCATCACTTGGAGAGAAACCACATCTCTTTAAGAATTCCACTAGCCTCTGATTCCAAGCCCTTGGGGCTTGCTTTAGGCCATACAAGTCCTTCTTCAACCTGCAAACTTAGGTAGGATACTGTGGATCTACATACCCTTGAGGTTGTTCCATGAACACCTCTTCTTGTAACTCACCATTCAAGAAAGCATTCATTATGTCCATCTGGTAGATAGTCCACCTCTTTGCTGCACATAACGCAATGAGAGCTCTAATGGTAGCCTTGTTCTCCATAGGGCTAAAAGTCTCCTCATAATCCACCCATTGTGTCTGTGTGAAGCCTTTGGTTACTAGTCTAGCCTTGTACCTTGCCAAGCTGCCATCTGCATTCCTCTTAGTCTTGCACACCCACCTATTTTGGACTATCTTCATGCCTTCCTTCTTGGTACTCGCTCCCAAGTGTTGTTCTCCTTAAGAGCTTTGAACTCTTCATACATAGCCTTCCTCCACTCTAGTTTGGTATTTGCCTCCTCATAAAAATCTGGCTCTTAATATGCAATGACATTCATCATGTATGCATAGTGCTTTGCCATGAAAGAACCATATGTATACCTTTGAGGAGGTGCCTTCTTCCTTGTAGACCTCCTCTCTTGACCATTGAGATATTGCTTCTTGAGTCTATTGAGCTTTGCATTAGGAGTAATGACCTCCTCAAGCTCTTCCTCTTTTGATTCCTCTTGAGCTTCCCTAGTGTCATAGTCTGTCTCTTGCAACCTTCTATACTTTGAACTAGGGGATGCTCTTTCATAATCATAAGTGCAAAAGTGATCATATGTGTACCTTAGATGTAGAAGCCTCGGGTCCACTGATTGTGATTCATTTTGAGATTGAATCTGCACATCAAGGTCTGCATACTCCTCTTGATCCTCTTCATCCAACTTTCCTTGCCCTTGTCTCCATACCATGACCTTGACTCATCAAACACAACATCTCTTGACACATATAACTTCTTTGAGAGAGGGTTGTAGCACCTATAGCCTTTTTGCTCATTTGAGTAGCCAATGAACACACATTTCTCACTCTTGGGCTCTAACTTTGTTCTCACTTCACTAGGAATATGTACAGAGCATACACATCCAAATACCTTGAGGTGCTCCATGGTTGGTTTCTTGCCATAATAGAATTCATGTGGAGTCAAGTTGTGCACACCACCTTCATTTACGAGAGATTTAGCTATCTCAACCAAATGCCTATTCTTCCTCTCTGCAACACCATTTTGTTGAGGGGTGTACCTGCACCCCCTCCATATGACCTTACTTTCTTGATGTGTGCATCACATTCTTTCTTAACAAGGGACCTGAACTTTTGAAACCATGAAAAAACTTCTGGTTTTTCCTTGATAACATATAGCCATACCTTTCTTGAGTGGTCATCAATGAAAGTGACAAAGTACATAGCTCCTCCCAATGAAACCTCTCTATTAGGGCCCCATACATCTGAGTGTATAAGCTCCAAGATCTTAGAGGATCTGTACTCACTCTTTGGAAATGGCTTCCTTGCTTGCTTACCCAGCTGACAAGCATCACAAACCTCATGTAGATCTTGACCTTCAAGATTTGGTAGTCCCTACACTAAACCTGCTTTGCACATGCTTTTTAACTTGGGAATACGGATATGTCCTATCCTCTTGTGCCAAAGATCAATCTCTGCAATCCTTTTGTTAGCAATCATCACATAACATACCTTGTTGTGTGTAGGAGCAACATCTAGTGTGAACAATATGCCTTCTTTCCTTCCCTTGGAAATGACCTTGCCTCCTTGCTTCACCATGCACCCTCTTGCATCAAATATAACTTGCATACCTCTCTCTACCATCTGTTCTACAGAGATAAGGTTGTTGGAAGTAGATGGAACATGGAGCAAATATTTAAGAATCTTACCAAATTTACCTTCACCTAGCTTCACATCTCCCACATGTGTTGTGGGATGCTCAGTGTTATCTCCTATCTCCACACAACCTTTTGAGCTTGGGACCTGCATATGAACAAAAGATTCCTCCATACATGGCATGTGATTAGAACATCTAGAGTTTAAGTACCACTTTGTGTCCTTGGGATCACTAGTGTAGCCATGTCTCATGGCTAGGAGGGTCTCCTTCTCATCATACTTCTTGGAGTTGTTAGCAAAGTTCCCTTGCTCCTTCTTCTTCTTGCCTTTATCATCCTTGAACTAGCTATTTGAAGAAATATGATTATGATTACCACATATAAAAAAAGTTTTACCTTGATAAGGGTTGTTGTTCCCTTTTCCATTCTTGCCCTTCCTTGGAGATGATGCCTTTCTATCTGTTGAATTCGAATCTTCTTCCTTGGACTACTTCCACTTGATTTTTCCTCCTTTCCCCTTCTTGCCACTCTTTCCTTTGCCTTTGCTAGCATATAGGACCTATGAGTGACCATCCTTTTTGGACGTGTCTCCTATGGAAATCTCTTTTGCCACTAGGTGTGGGATCAACTCCTCAAGAGTTGGTAGAGGATCTCTACACAAGATGGTAGTAATGAGGGGTTTCCACTTGTCTTCCCCTCTCAGCCCATTGAGAGTATCTGCATAAGGTCTTCCTCATCTACTTTGCAGCCAATGGATGCCAATTGCTCCCTTAACTCCTTCATCCTCAAGGTGTAGTCAACAATAGATTAACCACTACCCTTATTCAAGGAATGGAGTTCATTCTTAAGCTGCATCTTTTTGCTTCTTGTGGAAGGGGCATACATCTTCTCTAAGGCCTCCCAAACATCTCTAGCATGATCAAGTTCTGATATATGAACACTCATAGTGTTAGAGATTACCTGTGATATGTAGAAGATAGCTCTCCTATTCCTTTCCTCCCAATCCTTCAACATCTTCAATTCTTGATTGGTGACCTTTGGATCTTTGGGATCTACATTGGACTTACCTTCATCTCTACACACAATAGGCCATAAACCTTTGCTCATGAGGTAGTTCATGACTTTGAACCTTGATGGTTGATAGTCATCTTTGTCAAGCAACTCCAATTTTTTACCTAAATCTGCCACAATGAATGGGAAATTAGTGCTACACTGAAATGTACCTCTTAGCCTTGATGCCCATGATTTTGTGTCCTTCTCCTAGAGTATTCAAAGGATGTATCTTGCTCTAATACCAACTGATGGAATTTAATCCCTAACATATAACTTAGGTGTTTTCACCTAGAGGCATTGCAACTATCTCTTCTTAATTATACTTCAGGCTTCGTTGATGTGCCACCTTTTGAATATTTACTCAAGGTTGGAGGTGCACTTGGTGAATCCATGTTAGGGATTGTGGCCCCATCTTATGCAAATAGTGAATTTTACCATAAGATGAATTTATAAAAATAAAATATGATTGGTTTCAACTAGTAAAATGTTACTTTGCATGGGATGCAAGAGAGGAAGATAGAACAAGATATTGAGGAGGATTTGAAGATGACATTGCACACAAGGTGCACCTCAAAGATGACCAAACATGAATTGTTAGTGAAGATGGTTCTATACTCAGTTTGCATACCAAAGTTAAATTATATCCAAATGCAAATTGATCAGAGAACCAACTTCAAAGATTACAATGTACAAAGAAATAAATTAGATCTTATCCCTTCTTTTCAAAATTAGTATTTTTTACAATAGCATGGGTGGCTTTTGAGGATGGTGTAACCCAATTTAGATGTAGTCTTGTGTATTTGTATTTGAAACCTTTCTATTGTCCTTTCTAGATCTCAAAAATAAAGTTAGAATGGAAAGGAGTGTATGGATTAGCATCTGCGAGCATTCTTGGAGGTGGATTTTGTTTATTTGTATAGCTAATCGCACGTAATCCCTATATTCTTCTTTCTATTCCTCTTACATGTGAACGCATAGATTGTGTGTAGCTTTTCCTTGCGTGCCATTGTTGTGTTGTTGTCAATTCCTTGATTTGCATTGTGGCTTTGGTGCTTAATGTTTGAGCAACTTGATCCTCAAATTTTGCATTGACAAACTATCCTTCAAACAAGCCAAGCTTGTTTTAGATTGTTTTGATTTCATTGTTGTGCGTACACGGAAAGAGAGAGCAATGGCTACCTTCATTTTCCTCACATCTTAAAAGAATGTGTCCTCCTTAAAATATTTGTTGAACAAGTTTCTATGGAAGTGGCAAGTAATCTTCATGTCATCGAGAATGGGTTGCATCTTGTCCAAAGCATGGTCGAATTTTTCATCATTTGAGAGAGGATGTCATTGTTGGCTTCTTGCCAATGTCAAGGAGGTTTCTCAAGTTGATATTGTGGCTAAAGTGAAGCATCTAAATTGCATATGCGGTGATTTCTTAACCTTTCATTGACATGTGGTGTGCCTCCTCATCCAAAAACCTTCCATTGATTGTGGCCAAGTCAACTTGAAGCTTCTTCAAGATAGCATTCTATAATCCAATAATTAGCTTGATGTTGTTCTCACATGCATGTTTCGTTTCCTGACTGCACTTGTCTATATGTTCCTGCAACATGTTCCAGCTCTCAAATCCATTCACAAACTCGAATGGCTCATTGCTTGTAAAGCTCTCCATCCACATTTGCTCAAGTCATTCAAGGGAAGAATGATACTAGGTTGGTGGGAAGTTTAAATAGCATGAGGGGAGCGATTTAAAAATAACAAATAACGCAACACTTGGATGAAGAATGCTTCCAATTAAAATCAAGAGAGCAAAATAATTAGAATACTACTTTATCTACTTCAAAACAAGCTCTAAATTTCTAGTGTTTCACAACCATGAAGGGAAGATTATGGATTGAGCATGGTGTATAAATATTTAACTTAAAAATCATGTGAATTTCAATAGACATTAACTTAATTTTTTTTTAAATCCATATCACTAGAGGAAATGGTTTAAAAGATGTTCTCATTAGATAAGAAACATGGGAGATGTGCTATTAGAAGGAAGTAAAAAATAAAAGTTACTAAAGTATGTCTTGCATCTACCTAATCTAATCAATCTTTATTTTTTGTTGATCACATGGGGGATTGAGGTTATCATTCTAGATTTTTCAATGTACGGTATTTTGCAAACTTTTTGATATAGATTCAATCTAGAAGGAAAGATGAAGGATGTGGAAGTAGCAAGAATCAAACCCAACCAGAATTAGTTAAGAATGCGAGTAGGCATATATGAAACTTGGACTTGTGCAAAATGATAGTTTACATAAATTTTCAAAGAATGAACTATACGTAAAGGAAGAAGCTACTAGGCTTTCTACAACATTCTAATTCATGAAACATATGTGTGAAGCTTGAGAATTGAGGAAGCAAATTCAAATTCTTCTTTTAATAAGAATGGACACATAAGCTCTAGTTCGAAGGAAAATTATAGACAAGTATACAAAAATTGCAAACTCTAATGAAGGGGCAGAGCATTTATCGAACATTTTTTTAAAAATACAATTCTACGTGTTGTTTGCATCATACGGAAATTCACTTGTAGTTATCCACCTTAAAATCATGGGTTAGTGGAAAAGGATCATAGATATATTGGAGAATGTGCAAGGGCCATAATACTCGAAATGCGAAAAGAAGAGACATATTGCAAAGCCAAAACAAGAGCACGGACATTTATTGCAAAGCCCAAAGAAGAGACATTGCAAAGCCAAAAGAAGAGACATATTGCAAAGCCAAAAGAAGAGCACGGGCATTTTTTTTTTGAGAGTATAATGAATTGGAAAGACACACACATCCAACCTCGTAAGATAGAGGCACTCATCTTGGGGAACTTCATGGACACCTATCTTTGAGAACTCATGGAAATGTCCAGCCAGGATTTGAACTCAAGACCTCCTCATTGAGATTCAAAAGAAGAGCACAAACATTTGTGTTTACAAGTGCAAGAGTAAAATCTTATTCGTCTCCATACGATATGCCGTGCTTCATAAATAAATGTTGCATGTATGGCTCATGAAATAAAATTATGCCGCACATACATGCAACACATATTTATGTACAACAAGCATATTGTATAAAGACGAATATGAATTTTACTCTTGCACTCCTAAGCACAAATGACACTGCTTTTCTTTTGGCTTCTCAACATGTCTCTTCTTTTTTGGCTTTGCAATACGTTTCACAAATGACAGTGCTTTTCTTTATGTCTATTCTTTTTGGCTTTGCAATACGTTTTCTCTGTTCGCTGGCCTCTTTGTCTCTCAAAGTTGGGGGTGAAGGTTCAAATCTTATGGACTGTGACCAAACATTCCTCATTACTTGGTGATGAGATGTTAAACCAACCCCTTCAAGGGACCGTTGGAATGTCTATCTTTTCTCAATGTCTATCTTAGCAGGCCTTTGAGTTTTAATTCGACGTTTAATCTCCATTTTGTGGAATTTGGAGGGTTCCATGAATGCTATGCTTACTTTTCATTGTACTTTCAAATTAATTCAAATTAATCTCAAAATATACATGTCAAGCCAAATATAATACAAAATATAATTTTTGGTATGAAAGGCATAAAAAGAATGTTTGTATTGCCGATCTAAATGCATGAAATGACACACATTAGATCATGCATGATAGGGTGACCATTGTATTCCAAAAGGTGTGTACGATATGACGAGGAAAAAAGACAAAAAGACAATTGATGCTCTAATCCGGCATGTGCCATGTTTAAAGTAAGTATGAGATTTCCTTAAAAAAGTTGAGACGTGTCCAACAACGCTGGTTCGCCAGGCTGAACTCATTTGCATCCCTTGGGGGCATGGGCTCTAGTCCAGTGAGCTTTGTTGGTAGGACACCCCTCATCCATTTGTTGTGGTGGGAAGTTAAAATCAGTTCCCATTGAAGATTAGTGTGTCTTTTGGGTGCTCTTGTTGAAAGAGTCATGTGAACTGTGGCAAGTTAAAATCAATCTCCTCATTCTGACCTTAAGGCTATCCCTACCACGTCTCCACCCTTATTGAATCTTTGGACTCTATCATTTTTAGTAGGTTTTAGGTGTTCAACCCCTACTTATGTGAGATTTAAGGGGTTCCATGAGTGCTATGCCCCCTTCACTAGTGTACTTTCAATTAATTCAAGCTATCAAAGAGAGTAGGTCACACGATCAACTTCCTTAAAAAAAAACATTACATTTGGATTTTGAAGGATTTATCAATAATTAGTTAAATATATCCAACAACAAATAAACAGGCGAGATTTAGTGTGGTGGTTGCTACTAAGAAGTATTTTAGGCAGTGTACCTCGAAAACATAGGACTCGTGTGTGTAATGGCCCTTGAGAAAGGGACTCCAACGATCAAACTATCAAACGCGTACTTGAAAAAAAATTGTGTCGATAATTTTATCACACCGAGGATCGAAGGCGCTGGCTGTCATGCTCTCTCCGAAAACTCGTTAACAGCACGAGTGGAGCTCTCCCTAATGACTGACAACGCCATTGGAGCTTTGTGATGCTGGAAGGGAGAACGTTTTCGATAGAATGATAATCTAGACGACGTTATCGGTGAATTTTTGTCGCGCTGCAATCATGAACATCCTTGGCGTCGCTGCAGTCTTCCTACAAGATTTATCAATTAAAGGAGCAAGGTGACGGTGGATCCCATCATCTATGCATTTCATCTCCATTCCATCAGTTCTACCTTTGAAACTCTATCATGAACGCACCTTCACTGGATCTACCCGACATGCCCGTTCGTTCAAAGAACGTCGAGCCTTCTTCCAGGTGACAGCTTGAGCTCCTACAATTCTACAGGCGTTAATAAAGCCCGAGACTATGTATTGCGTGATAGCGAAAACTTAATGTCTATTGGACTCCGCCACCTGTCAGACAACTCCTCGCCGGCTTCTAAGCCTGATTTCTGCAGCACCACGTGGCACAGCTAAAATTGCTGCCTTTTCTTCACAGGCCAACTAACGTAACCATAAGTATGGGAGCGGCACACTATTGAAGCGGAGGGGGAGGGTTGGATTTTAGTGCTGTGATGTGAAGATTTATATTTAGGCATTCCGCTGCTTGATATGAAATGATCCTTAGCACAACACCATAGTGAATAATCATAACCAATCCTTTTGCTTTGAACATTAATCAATCCTTCGCTTTCAGCATCGTGATTATCACATCCATTTTCATCCTGACAATGGTGAATGTACTGTGCAAGTGATAGTGAGCATTCACGTTTCACAAAATTGTCATCTCCTATTATACTTTGCCTTCTAGTTCTGATAATTGACAGCTTACATATCTCCAATGTGGCACGACTAGCGATGAAGCATGCTACCATCTCAGTGGCACCTGTTGCGTCATGAAAGTTGTTTGCATTGATCTTCACATGCAGAAAACATAAACAATTCCATTGCTTTCGTGCCGCTCTACCGATCAGTTTTGCTGCAAAGGTAGTATCTGGCTAACCCGTCCGTTGATGGAAGTGGAAAAGTTTAGAAGACGACTTTATAGAGCTGAAAAGGTGACCCAGAGAGAATGACAGTGAGGCACATGCACAGAAGTAGAGTCTTCTTGCCTACCGAGGATGGAACGTGAGGTCGCATGGTCGCAGTAGGTCGTATCAGTGGCAACGGTGGTCAGAAAATAGCATTTAGCTTCTTACTAGTTCTCATCTCCAATCATGTGCTTTGTAGTGGAACTCAGCCGTTAATGAATAAGCTACACAGAAACTTGCAATGTACGTACCCTCATGACTAGATCTGGGTGAAATAACCAAAATCAATAAAGATCTCTTAACCATTTTCAGTGTAAAGCCTGCTTCAAATCTTCACAAATATGATTATTTTCATTTGACTAATGCTTAGCAAAGAGAAAGCTATTAAAACCTGATATCGTGATCTCTTCTTTAACCTTTCTCCACCAGTAATTACGGCAACTGCATAGGGGTCTTAGACGTTTCGTTCATTCTTACAAAATCATATGCAAAGAGTTCTGTTAGTATAAATATTTGTCAATAACTGATGCAGGGCATCTTGTCAGATGGAATCTCTACAGCATCTTCTTCTTTAGCACTAGCCATACTACATCCCCATTTGTATCATTTTTTTGTATAGTCTTTTTATAACACCCAAAATATTAGATACCTACTCTCTCTCTCTCTCTCTCTCTCTCTCTCTCTCTCTCTCTCTCTCTCTCTCTCTCTCTCTCTCTCTCTCTCTCTCTCTCTCTCTCTCTCTCTCTCTCTCCCCTTCTCTTGAGACGTCCTGGAACGCCCCAAATGCCCAAGGCCCGCGAGAGGGCAAGCCCAAGGCGTGCACAAGAAAACATACACAGAGAGCCAACGTGATTGCACAAGAAAGCGTTTTTATATTACTTTCAAACATGATTTCAAGGGATGCAATGAGAGTTTGGCATAAGGGGAAGCGGCATCCAGGTGCACTACTACCCCTCATAGTTGCGCACAATTTGGTGCCACAAGGTAAACCTCCCATGCACTAGAAAGTTCTGGATAGAAATACAGGGGCTGTCACATCCTCCCCCGGCTTGGAGAGCTTGTTGCCCTCAACATGAAGGTTCAAGCTTACAAAATTTGGGATTCATACAACTCAAAGTGATACAAAATTTGGGAACATTACAATGGGCTTAAGGGGCCATAAGAGGCCTAAGATGTGCGGTAATATTTTTGGACAAGGGGATGGTTCAGATCAAATGTGTTAGTCGGGATCCAATCCACATCTACCAAGGGGCGGCCTTTCCATTTCACGAGGAACTCGGGGCCTTCGCGTGTGGTGC
This sequence comes from Ceratopteris richardii, assembly GCA_020310875.1. NCBI lineage: Eukaryota > Viridiplantae > Streptophyta > Polypodiopsida > Polypodiales > Pteridaceae > Ceratopteris > Ceratopteris richardii. Next base: position 18,080 of record MU260873.1, on the reverse strand, counting down.
AATCGCGTAAGATATCCTCTGATTCGAATTGGTTCTCGTCATCTTGAAGCACCGGGACCTCTCGTCCATACTTGGTGTCTGGCTTGAACCCCTTGAGTAAGCTCACATGGAAGGTGTTATGAAACTCCACGTTGTCGGGAAACTCCAGTTCGTATGTAACTTGGTTGATCTGCTTCGCCACTTTGTAAATGCTGTAGTATCGATGGTTGAATTTCTATGTAATATTGTGGGGTAATGTGATGTTGTGTGCGCTCACGAGCACTAAGTCCGCGACTTCGAAAACATTGCCTGATCTTCGTTTCTGATTTGCATACTTGGCCATTCGTTCCTTGTTTCTTTGTAAGCTTGACTTGGCCTCCTCCAACTTCGTTTTCCACTGTTCCAAGAATGCTCCGCAATCTAGGTCGTTGGTGGCGAGCGTGGAATCTTGAGTAAGTGCTAGCAGGGTTATGATCTCTTTGCCCGTTGCTAACTCGAACGGGGTCATTTTGGTGCTCGAATGGACTGAGGCGTTGTAATGAAACTCGAGGATGTCTAGGTGTTTGGCACAATCTCATTGGTCTGTTTGCACATAGTTGCAGATGTAATCCTCAATCGTTTGGTTGACCGCTCGGTTTACACATAGGTTTGTGGATGATATGTGCTAGAAAATCTAAGTTGTGTGCCCAATAGGCGAAAGAGTTCGGTCCATAACTAACTTAAGAAGCAACCATCCCGATCTGAAACGATAGCCTAAGGCAAGCCATGGTACTTGACTATGTGTGTGAGAAACAATCAAGCCATTACCTTTGGGTTCAAGGGAGGCTTAGCTGGGATGAAGTGGGCATGTTTTGTGAAATAATCCACTACTATGAAAATGATCGAGTATCCCTGGGATGGTGGAAGCTCGGTTATGAAGTCCATGCTAATCATGTCCCACGGTCTATTTGGTATGGGTAGAGGTTGTAAAAGGCCCGCCGATTTGAATTTATCCTTCTATACTAGTTGGTAAGTAGGACACATCTCCACATACTCTTGGACTTGAGCTTTCATGCGAGGCCAGTAGAAATGTATGTGTAGTAGCTCGTAGCTTCGGTTTTGACCTCCATGTCTCGCCACTTTGTAGTCATGAACCTCCTAGAGCAACTCCTTGCATAGTTCGAAGTGCTCTGGGACATAAACCCGGCCTTTGTAGTAGAGCATGCCATCTTGGATTGTGTATCTGCTTGAGTGCGAGGTGTTTCAAACCTCATGCATGAGCTCCTGTACTCGTTCATCATGCTCTTGAGCTAGCTTGATCCTGCCCCGCAAATCGGATGAGATTGTGGACAAGGCTTGAATCTTGGATCTTCTACTTAGCGCATCTTGCATGACATTATGTTTCTTCGGCTTGTGAATGATCTCGATGTCAAACTCTGAGAGGAAGTCCTGCCACCTAGCTTGCTTTGGACTTAGCATCGATTGAGAAGAGAAGTACTTGAGTGAGATGTTGTATGTGAAGACCTTGGTATGTTTGTCCTGAACATGGTGTCGCCATTTGCATAGGCAATGGACGGCCGCGAGCATTTCCTTCTTGTGTGTGCTCCACCTCAGCTCGACGTGTGTATGTACATACATACATACATACATACATACATACATATATATATATATATATATATATATATATATATATATATATATATATATATATATATATATATATATATATATATCTATGTGTGTGTACATACATACATACATACATACATACATACATACATACATACATACATACATACATACATATATATATATATATATATATATCTGTGTGTGTGTATGTATGTACATACATACATACATACATACATACATACATATATATATATATATATATATATATATATATATATATATATATATATATATATATATATATATATATATATATATATATATATATGTATGTATGTATGTATGTATGTATGTATGTATGTATGTATGTATACACACATATATATATATATATATATATATATATATATATATATATATATATGTGTATGTATACACACACACATACATATATATATATATATATATATATATATATATATATATATATATATATATATATATATATATATATATGTATGTACATATATACATATATGTATGTACATATATACATATATGTATGTACATATATACATATATGTATGTACATATATACATATATGTATGTACATATATACATATATGTATGTACATATATACATATATGTATGTACATATATACATATATGTATGTACATATATACATATATGTATGTACATATATACATATATGTATGTACATATATACATATATGTATGTACATATATACATATATGTATGTACATATATACATATATGTATGTACATATATACATATATGTATGTACATATATACATATATGTATGTACATATATACATATATGTATGTACATATATATATATTATGTACATATATATATATATATATATATATATATATATATATATATATATATATATATATATATATATATATATATATATAATTTTTTTATTTTATTTTATTTTATTTTTTGATGGGAATGCTCACTTTATTCCATTGAGAGAAAATACTATACAAGAATGTGAGAAGGGACATTCTAGCCCCTATTCCCAGCAAAGTAGCCTAATCTAATCCTAAAAAGTAATGTCCGATGTAGCCCTCCCTCTTTCAACAATACATCCATGCCAGATCTCAGTCACTACAAATTTACAACCTATGCATAAAAGAGAATCTTACACAGATGAGGACCGAAGCTTTATTTTTAAAAGTCTTCTTGTTTCTCTGCAACCAAATGTTCCAAAACAGCAGGTAGATGCATCTTTGCCTGATCCAATCCAAAACTTTGTCACCAAAAATGCACAACGAAAATGTAATATTAAACTTACTCGAATCCCAAATGGGGAACAGGAGAATTCCAGCATCTCTGAATATATGGGCACATCCAAAAAACATGACGCATATTTTCAGCACGAGTTCCACAAATGCGGACAGCATACTCCATGCAATCCATGATTTGAAAGAAAAGCCCCTAATGTAAAATGGCCCACAAGAATCTTCCACATAAAATTCTCATTCTGAAGGTAAGACCTGAATACCAAATAACTGAAAATCTAGCATGCCACCACGAAACAGGCTTTCTAAGTTTCCTTCCTGATTGCATTGAGAGGCAATTCCATCGAAGGATGTGAGTAGTTGATAGCAAATTTTGGCCTTAGCATTCCACCATCTTGTGTGTTTCGCAAGGAGTCAATTACGCCAAGGATATGAAGCATCAATTGATAAAGGAACTTGATATTGCTGGAGGATGAGAAGTAATTGAATCTATTTGGCTCTATATGCAGGTCCCACTACAAACGTTCTTCGGACAGTTGGAAAGGATAGCAATTCCCATTTAGAGTTAAAACATTTTGTCATTGAATCAATCCCTTTGTTATTAAAATATCTTGTTGCTGTGCCCAAAGAGTAGGCAATAGGTGGATTTGTTAAGAAAGACCAATAAGGAGATAATAATGCAAAAGAATTGCCTACATATCATTGCCGTCCATTCCATTTCAACAAAGAAGCAGCCTTCTTGAAGCTTTGAAGCAAAACATTCAGCTTGCGTGAAGAAGATTGTAAAGGAGCAAGAGAGAAGAATTTATTCCATACATCCAGTTTCCAACTTCCTTTGTAATACACCACAACATCTTCAACAAATCTCCAAAAAGCTGACGTCCAAAGGGGCTTATGAGAGGCAGTGATGCGCATCAGAAATGCTATCCGCCTTGCAATTACATGAGAATGGAGATGCAAAATTCCAAGACCACCTCGAAGCTTAGATTGACATACATACTTCCATGCTGAAATCACCAAAGCATGATTGTGTTTTTCGTTCCACAGAAATTTCTTAACCAAGTCATCAAAGGTGTGAAGGTGGCACTTCTTCCAATCTTGATTTTTTCGAAAACCCAATTCATTTTGTCTTTGGAGGAGACATTTGTACCCAAAGGACAACCTAAATGTCTAAAGACTCTTCTGATTTCAACTCCGTGCCAAAGAAGAGAATCAAAGTGATGCACCGAAATATCAATAAGAGCCAATTTCCCCATATTAACTTTTAGGAATGAAGCCTCATAGAAAGTTGCCAAGGATGCAAGAATATATTATGGATATTTTCATCCTGCGCTTTTGCAAAAATGAAAGTATTATCTGCAAAACTAATCGCTATCTGTGGAGTCCCATACAAAGAGATGCCATGAATGGCGCTCAAATTCATTATGGCCTCAAGCAAGTAAGTAAAACATAGGCGTGGAGGCTAATGCGTAGAACAAAGGACTGAGTGAACATCCTTGACGCACAAAACGGTGAATAGGAAATGGAGCTGAAAGCCTTCCATTAATCTCCACTTGGGAAGCACTGTTCTCATGCGAAGTATAGATTAATCCACAGAATTTGATCCCAAATCCGAGTTTAGTAAGGACAACTGCAATGAAATCCCATCTTATGCGATCAAAGACTTTCTCGAAATCTATTTGCATACCAACTACATCTTGACCCGAAGAAACTGCATGTTCCATTAACATCTGGGTCAGAAAAATGTTATAAAAAATCAATCTCCGATGAATAAATCCTAGCTGAGAAGGACGAACCACAGTGTGAATAAAAGATTTAAGTCTTATAGCAAATATTTTGGCAGATATTTTATATATAATATTCATCACTGTGATGGGCCTCCAGTCACCAATCCTTCTAGGAATATCTACTTTAGGGATAGGCTTAATTTTCCCCAACTGAAAGGAGAGTGGCATTTTTTGATCTCTCCATATTTCATTGCATACATCAACAATCAATGACTTAAGCAAAGGCCAAAATGCAACTACAAATTCTTTTGTAATACCATCCATTCCAAGAGCTTTGCCATTCTTAGGAGAAGAAAGAGCCATGAGAACCTCATCCTCAGATATACTTTTTTCGCAGGCATCAGCCAGCCTTGCGTCAAGAATTTGAGGAGTATAAGCAAGGGCTTCCTGAAGAGAAGAAAGCCAAACATCACCCGTTGAGTCCGGGGCCGTGAAGAGATTTTTGAAATGCTCTATACATACATGAGCTATGGAATTCCCATCTTGAACATTATGCCCATCTATTTCAAGAGAAGAAATAGCATTCTTGGCAGGTTAGCTCGCAGGAAATCAAAAAAGCATTTGGAACTAGCATGAAGATCATTTACTTCCATGCATCTAGCCCGAACTTTGGAAGATTGAATAGCATTTCTTCCAATAAGGTGCAAACATCTATAGGCATCACATAGGCCAGCATATTCCCGTTCTGAAAGAATGTCCCCCGAATCCACCTTCTCATATATTAATAAGATAATATGCTTCGCTTCCCCCTTAGCCGCTCTTAGAGTTTTGGCAAAATACTTTCCACATTTTCTGATCACATCTTGCATACCAGCAACAAGAAATTCCTATTTCAGACATGCAGATATGTTCAAGGAGAGCGCTTGCGTAACCACTTCCTCAACTCTAGATCTGAACATGGAAGTTTGAAGCCAAGCAA